>JANHFR010002900.1:387363-401128 GCA_032468015.1 Mimophis mahfalensis | reverse complement strand
GTTGAAGTCCACAAGTCTTAAAGTTGCCAAGGTGGGAGTCGTGAAGGCAACAGCGGGGTTGATTGGCAACTGACAAGAGTTTTCGGAGGTGCCTTAAAGGCACCAGGAAAGCACGTTGGGCAACTCCGTGCTTAATATGAAGCCTGTCCTCCGAGCGGAGGGCCTGCTGTGGATGCACAAATGACAGCTGTGTTAGGACATCTGACCCAGAGAAGAGCTTCTAGAGTTGGTCCGTGGCTTATTTTTACTGTGGGCAGTGTGATTCTGAACAAGCTCTATATTTTAAATTTTTGTGTTTTAGCTTGGAGATTTCACCTGGTTCCTGATTTCTTTGTGTAAGTCCTTCCTTTATACCTTGGATTAATAAAGGAGAATATTTGTAGCTCCGTTTTCTTGCATTACCCAAACTAGGCAACTTCATCGGTGCTGGATTGTAGATCTGTTTTCAATAATGTCTTTAGCCAAACTTGGTGTAAACCATCTTTCTCTTCTCCAGCAAAACAAAAGTCTGGGAACTTAAACTTGGTTAATGTGCGGCAGTGGCCAAATTAACAACATTTATTCGTTAACAGATGATTGATCAAATTCAAGGAAAAAATGACTTCTATATTTATCACATATTATGTGGCAAAGCAAATTTTAAACATTCAAAGTATGGTTTATTAGGAAAAAGATTGACCAAATCAGAAATACATGAACATTTTAAATGTTTGCAAGAAAGATGAAAGATGCCATCTTTTTGAAGCAAATGTACTAATGATCTATAGGCAGGAAACTGAAATACTATACCCCTCTCTTAAGTAGAGATTGGAAGATAACTATAAATATCACGATAGAATAGGGTATAGGGTGAAGCTACTTGTTTTTCACTTCCTTTTTTTCTTTGATCTCCGAAAATATGTTAATCTGACCTCTTCTGGATGCTTTGGTAAACAGAGCATCCATTTGTTAATATTGGAAAGAGTAGAATTAATGAAGTAATAAATATTTTTGAAGAAATGTGTAAATAAGTGGATATATCCAAAGCCTAGGTGCACTGTGTAGGATTTAACAGAATAATGTTTCTTTGTACAAATTGGAACAAGATTCTGAAGAAATTTATAAGTTGAGTATATGACCTGTATCTTTGAAAAATATGACGAATTTATGATTAGTAGGTAAGTAATCAAAATATGTGTCTTCTGATGATAGAAATACCTTCATATAAGTCTTTTGGGCTATTTGCCTGTGTCTTGTAACTTACATTTCAAGGGTACATTAAATATTCAATTATTTGTTGAGAGCCATTATATTGTTTCATTAAGATGAATGCTATCATAACAAGGCTAGAATATTAATCTGACAGTTATTTTAGGGTCAGTAAAACATTTTCTTTGTCAAAGACAGAAATGTCATCTTGAGGAAAAGTTCTTACCTCATAACTTGTTTATTTAGAGCAGTGGTTCTCCACCTTCCTAATGCTGCGACCCTTTAATACAGTTCCTCATGTTGTGGTGACCCCCAACCATAAAATTATTTTCACATACACCTGTATTTGTATTGAACTATGTGTTTTCCAATGGTCTTAGGTGACCCCCATGAAAGGGTCTTTCAACCCCCAAAGGGGTCATGACCCACAGGTTGAGAACCACTGATTTAGAGCACAGATGTCAAACTTGCTGCATCATGTATTGCAGCTTTTTTTCCCTTCATGGAGCTGTGGTGGGCATGGCCTGCATGTGACGCATCTGGCCCACGGGCCACCAGTTTGACAGCCCTAATTTAGAGACTAATATGGCTCATGCCTCACAGGTTACACCAAATCTACTAGGAAAATCTGTAATTGAAGAAATTATTGAAGCCAGTATAATTTCTCCCTGGTGTGCAGACATCCATTATGGGAAAATAGTTAATAATTTATTAACAGTTTAATGAATTAAACTATTAATAATTTAAACAGTTAATGTAGACATTTGTCTCCTGCTTCCCTTGTCCCATGGGGAATAGTATTATTAGATGGAGTAAACATATATAGAAACAGGCTGTATACCCAGCATACTTTAGTTGCCAAGTTACGTTTGGTAACTAATATAATACTGAAAGAGTAATGGAAATAATGGTGCTTTGGTACCATTTGGATCCAAGCACTTGGCTAAGTTTATTCATGTAATACTACTTCTAAGATTAGATGTTTCTTGTGCATTTGCACCATTTGGATAAACTCTGATTCATACTAAGACCAAGCACAGCTTGTGCTATATGATTGCAGGAAAAGGTGCAGTCAGTGTAAAGCAAAACCCTATTAGACTAATATAGTCAATATGATAAAATAGTAACTACACATTTTACAATATATATTTACTTTATTGCAAGTGTGGTTCTGAGTGCCTTCAGTTCAACTAATAAAAAAAATACAGTTTTTCACTGCCTAAATTTTAGGATGATTTCTGTAGAACATATTGTAATTTGGATGGAAAATATCAAAAAATACAATTCTGAAGTCCCACAGCTTTTTTTATTAGCATATTCAAAGTTATAGTAATTTTCTGTGGCTTACCTGAATTTTATATCCCAGTCCTTTGTGTCCTTAATAAATTTTGGAAAGAGTGATGTGATACAGGCCCTGCACTTAGTTGGGATCCAAAATGGGCCGTGTGGAGACTCCTGTGAGGGCTGGGGCCAGCCAGACATTGAGCTACCAGTTCGGCGAACCAGATGTAAAATTAGCATCCGGTTCATCTGAATCGGTGTGAACTGGTAGCAGCCCACCCCTGTCTGAAGGCTGATAGCAGTTTACATAAGAAAGTATGAAACACAATAATAATAATACATGTCCAGACACAAATGCCAAGAACTACAAAAAAACCCCATACTTCATAGAGACTCAATGGATATCCTATTCTAGAGCCTAGAAGGGCAATTTTTTAAAACATGGAACACCTTTATGGTGAGAGCCACACAAATTTCTGGAGTTGCTATTTTGGAGGCTAGGCACTACAATAGAAAAGCATCCTTCCCGGTTATCAATAGGTTGAGCTGTTAAATATAGGAGTGCACCAATTTTGCTGAGTTTAGCAGATGTGCTGAAATCATGAATGATAGGTGCTCCTTCACATAGCTAACTCATATCACCTATAATTCAAATTCAATCTCCCATCAATCCCATCAATCTCTTCCATTAATTGTTCTGACTAGGACAAATATGAATTGGAGTTCAACAGTTTATTTTCCACTTTTAATATGAGATGTGCATTGAGTTATAGTTGGTGTCATAGAGTCATTGGTGACTGCTTGAAAGAAATCTGTCAGCTGTTTATAAAGATACTATATCAGTATTCAAATAACACTATAGCATGCATATAAATATTGGTATGTATACAGTATACTAATACTGTGATTTAAAGAAACCTAAAAAGGTTTAGGTTCTCAATGCATTAAAACTAACCTATATATTACTCAAAATATTTTCTCCCACACTGGCTTAATTCATTTTACCTCTAAAAGAGGGTCAGAGCTTGTTCCAAAGCAAAATGCTTCATAACACATCAAGATAGTTTCTTGAGTTGATTTTTAAGTGTTTACAAGGTAGCATTCAACTTCTGATAGCAATTGCCTTACAAATCTTGAAAAAAATTGTTAGTCTTCTG
Organism: Mimophis mahfalensis; assembly: GCA_032468015.1. Classification (NCBI taxonomy): domain Eukaryota; kingdom Metazoa; phylum Chordata; class Lepidosauria; order Squamata; genus Mimophis; species Mimophis mahfalensis. The sequence goes on along the minus strand of JANHFR010002900.1, from coordinate 397,502 downwards.
TATGATGGCTTGCTGACAGCATTTAATGGTATATACAACTGGCAAAATTACATTTGATGACAAAGGAAACAAGTAATATTACATTGGAAATCTCAGTTTGAAATAGAAACTGATATAATTGAGCAAAAACAATAAAGTTCTAACTAAAATTTACAGAATGTTTCTTTGGTGAAAATTATACTTGTGAACAGAGGGAGATTAGACCAAGAGTTAAGGTGTGAAAACCTATCTAAGTATATAAATAAAATGACTCAGTTAAAAATAATGTTAGTTTTCTTACCTGATTTTCCAGTTTTTATTCTAAATAATTTTATCCTCTTTCCACCACCATTAAATTGACATTGCTTTGATTCATATACTTTCATAATTGCTTTACATAAGAGAGAAGCACCAAAAATTGGAAAATTATTAATTGAAGATAGCTTGCCCTATACTTTTTTTTAACATCATCATCATATACTACTTTGCACTCAAGGTGACATATATACGGTAATTCCTATTTTCCTCACCATAGAAATGAATAGAAATTGTAAAGTGGATTGGGTTGAAAGAGAGTAATTGGCTCAAAGTCACCAATCTTACTGGGAAATATACTGATGCAATTATACAGTGGGGATAAAGATGAAGTTTGCAACTAAGCATGTTGAATTTAAATCTTACATGATTATTGTCACAATTACTTTCAGAGGGCTGAACAGTTTATTTAACAACCAGAAATCTTCCAGGACTCAAAAGAGTTTCTTTAGTTTTGTTCAAGCAATATTTTTTGGTTAGCTAGATGAAATCTAATTGGAAGTTTGCTGCACAGTTAATATGGATTTGAAATAAAGTTAAAGGGCTTCAAATAAATGTAGTCACTTCCACTCGGTTGTAAATTTCAGATTCTGTGTGTTTAATCATGCTGAGCTTTGCAAAGAAGTATAGATTAAATGTCTGCCTGTGTTCTTTATCCTTAAAGCAAGGATAGCCAGTCTAGAGCCCTCAAAATGTTTTATACATTTTACACATTTATAGCATTCATACTTACTGACTATTGGCTCAATTGGATAGGGTTTATTGGTATTGTAATTTAAAAAAAAATACCTTGAAAACACTGTGTTGTCTGTCTATGAACTAGAGTATAGCTGTATTTTAAATAAGGGACCCATTCAAACAATTATTAGATACAGTATGTGTAATTACCAAAACATACTGATAAAAAGTAGCAGTTTAGGAATGTTTTACAAAAGCATTTATAAAAAGTGTAAGCTTATTTTTAGGGAGAAACATAATTGGTAACTTTTCTAGGTAGTTGGAAGTTTTGATATTTTTTTATTTGGTATAAAATGATTTCACTATTGAATTGGTTTCATTTTAAGAATTACTAAGTATTCTTGTTTATACATCAAGGATTCTTTTCCCAGTTGCAGAATTGATTCAGTTATTCAGTTATTTTGTACCTCTTTAACCTGCTAGAATGTAAATGAAAAAGAAAAGCAATTATATCTGCAAACATATTGATTGCACCGTGAAGTATTTTCTGCCTACACCTCATGCCTTCTCCATGAGACAACGGATATGTGATAGGAAGTTAAATTATTCATGAAGGGTATTAATTAATTGCAATGAACCACCTGCCAAGAGACCTATTTAGAGACCTAGAGACAGTGCTCTCTCTCCCTTTATAAATCTATTCAAAGCAAAGATGGTTGCCCAGTATTATACAGGCAAATTTAATCACTTGGATTGCTTCTTGCTGCTTTGCTGTCTCTACACACTAGGCAATTTCAACCAATACCTGTGAAGCCTTTGTCTCCTGAGTTATGTGATACTGGCATAGCAAGTTGCTTCAACAGTAAGAATTGTGATTAGAATTGGGTAGTCAAATACTTACCCAGTATGCAGGTAGTCCTTGCTTACTGACCACTTGTTCAATGATAATTTGAAGTTGCAGTGGTGCTGAATAATGTGTAATATGCACTTACAGTGGCCCTGTAATATGTATCTTTGTGCATACATACATACATACATACCCCTAGCAGTTCAAAAGCATGCAAATGTAAGTAGATAAATAGGTACCACTTTGGTGGGATGATACCAGCATTTCATGTGCCTCAGCATATAGTCATGCTTGCCATATGACCATGGAAATGTCCTCAGGCAACGCTGGCTCCTTGTGCAAAAAAACTAAAGATGAGCACCGTACTCTAGAGTCTAATACGACTGGACAGGGGAAATCTTTATTATGTCTGTCGGTCTGTGTATTCTTTCTATCTATCTATCTATCTATCTATCTATCTATCTATCTATCTATCTATCTATCTATCCATCCATCCTCCCACCTGTATTTTACAAGTAACTCCAGGTGGTAAACATATCCAGCAAACCTTCCTCTTCCTATTTTCCCTACAATAGCAACTCTGAGATGAGTTGGGCTGAGAGAGAGTGACAGGCCCAAGGTCACCAACTGGCTTTCATGGTTTAAGGCAGGACTTGAACTCACAGTCTCTAGCTTTTTAGCCTGGTGCCTTAACCATAGACCAAGCTCCTATGGTACTTAGAGCTGATCCTCGAAGTTCTAGCTGTCACAGTGCCTCTGCAGTCACATGATCATGATTAAGGTATTTGGCACTTATGATGGTTGTGGTGTCTTGCGGTTACATGACCACTATTTGTGGTCTTCCCTGTGGGTTCTCACAAGGAAAAGCATTGGGGAAGCCCGCAGGGAAGGTTGCAAGTCTCTCTGGGAGGTCAGTCCCGCTCCCACATTCCTGAGCTCATGCCCCATTGGGTCATACTGCTTACAGCCTTCTTGTGCTCATATCCTATGGCACTATCCTTGCCTTGCCTTTCTTGCATTCACACACGGTCTTCACAAGGCTTCCTAAGCTTTCTGGGACCCTCCCTCAACACACAGTCTGTGCCAACCCCCTCCCCCAAGGTTTCCCCCAACTCTACGTGGAACACCCCCATGTTCTTTTCCTGAGACTCCCACCATTTCCTGCTTAAAGACTCGGAGTTACAAGGGAACTAGGACTGCTGGGATTATCATTTAGCAACAACAATTCCAATCTCAATTGCTGTCATCATTGCATACTTCTTTTCAAAAACTTTTAGCATGACTTTTTTTTTTAAAAAAAAGGCATGTGACTTCTAAAACAAAAAAAACCCCTACGTTTTTTTTAAAAGAACCTTCTAATTTGATCTTCACTGATTAATTCACTTCCAATTGTATAATCATGATTTCCAAATACTTGGTATCATGTCCCACATTAGTTAAAAATAAGAAAATCTTTCTGCAGTTACATTTTTGGCTTCAGAAAATATTTGAAATGCCAACTTCTATTGTTTTGAAGTACCAAAACAATAGAAGTTGGCAACACCTGGTCACTTGGCCAACAAACAGTCTTAGATTGGTGAAAAAAATTAAGTAAACAAAGTCTGTTACCTGTGGTTTTGGAGATGAACTGCCTAGGGGAAAAAACGCTCACAAACCTGTTCAGCATACAGTGGGCTTAAAATTATATGTAAACATACCTTCATCTTCAATTTGAATGTTGGTTTTCAGGTTTTGCAGACAAGAGCTTTCTCCTTTTAGTGTGGGTGTTACAGTAGTTCAGTCCCATTTTAATTTCAGCAGAACCCTTTATGCTTTTGTGTGCTTTCTATTGCATTAATCTGTGTACAAAATACTCTTGCATTTTAGCATTTATATTTGATAAATGGAATATAGAAAGTTCTGTTTTCTATATAGTTACATTTTTACATAACTTAAAGTACTATGCTTCAATGACAAATGTGAACATTTATGTGCCTATTTTTCTCATTGTTAGTGGAACTAAGCATTGTTCTAGTGTATAAATGGTAAATTCCTACTACAAATTTGAACAATACCTATTATTATTCATATGGCCTACAAGAGTTTAAAGCAGGGGTGTCAAAACTCAATTTCACTGAGGGCCGCATCAAGGTTGTGTTTGACCTCAGGAGGGGCCAAGTGGTCGTGGCCAGGGTGGTCATAGCTAGCTCATTGTCAGTCATGTCAGATGCACCTGTAGTGGCCTGAGCACTCTGCCAGAGAAAACTGAGCTCCATTTTTGCTGGCAGAGTTGCAGGAGGCTGTCACAGCTGAAAATGGAGCTCGGGAGGGCTCCACATGGCCCTCCTGAGCTCCATTTTTGCTGGCAGAAGCACCATGGGCTCGTCCTTCACTGTTCCCATGGGGGTCCCGCAGGCCAGATCCACGAGCGAATCTGGACCCCGGACCTTGAGTTTGACACCCCTAGTTTAGAGCAACATTAAGACTTCAATCATGTACTGTACAGATATGTTGACTCCTATTGATTTATGTGGATCTTGTTTCAACCAAGGTCGTATACCAGTCCCACTACAATCAATGGGACAGATGTATGGCTTACATTTAATACATAGAATTGCACTTAATATTTCTGTGTTAAAGACATAAGGCAAACCTTTTAAGTTGGGTCTAATTTTGTCTAATGCTTTTAATGTTAAAGACTCTCTTCGCTTCAGTTTGACTTCTGTTAACTACAGGGAGCTGTACTGTAATTCTTTTGGCAGCCATAAAGAAGTAGTTTCCTATGCCCTTCCTCATGGATGTTTTTTCAGTTTCCCAGTCTAATCAGTAATCTTGGGATTTCCTAATTAATTCCTGTCCAACTGTTAAAAAGCTCTGTTGTTGCTTAGATTTGGGAGTTAAGGATAATTTTATTTGGGAAACAGTGGGAAATATTATGAAGGAGGAAATAAGTTGCATAATTATGGTTTGAATATTGTTGTTAGTTGCAAAGTCGTGTCCGACCGATTGTGACCCCATGTATGATGTTCCTCCAGGCCTTCCTGTCCTCTACCATCCTGCGGAGTCCATTTAAGCTCACACCGACTGCTTCAGTGACTCCATCCATCCACCTCATTCTCTGTTGTCCCATTCTTGGCCTCAATCTTTGCCAGCATTAGGCTCTTTTCCAGTGAGTCCTTTCTTCTCATGTGGTAGCCAGAGTATTTGAGTTTCATCTTCAGGATATTCAAAGAGTGGGACCCCTCTCTGAAAAGCTGGCAATATGGTCAAGTATTTCTGAATTTATTAGTAGCCTATGGGTTACAATAAACATTTTTGGGGAAAGAAATTATTCAACACATAACTCCTTACTTTTTCAGATTAACTGTCTTTATATAGAATGGGTCGAAGGCTTACTGTTTTGCGAAGTCCTTTCAGGATATAATTTAATAGGACATGGAGGAAGACAGCCTGTGCACAATGGGGTGGATGGACCAGCAGCTTTGGAAATAACAGCTTCCGGGAATAGAAGGGGAGTTGGGGGACAGTATCATTATGGATGGAGCTTTGCTGCTGCTGCCTCTCATCAACTGAAAATATTAAGATAAATTCAAGTTTTAGTATTATATTAAAACTTGAAGGGGCCTGTGGGCAAGATGCTTATTCAATTTCCTGCCATTATGTAAATTAAAAGCACAAGATTCTGTATTGCTCCTTTTTATCCTCCTTACTGTCTAAAATGTGTATTTGCTGGCATTGGGAAGGAAGAACAGACTGCATATGTGGGAGCTCCTAAGCCATATCCAGTCCTCTTAGGGCTGTAATACATTTGACAAAGTGGACAGTGATCCATGAATACTTACACTGTAATCAAGAAAAAGACCTTGAAATGCCATAAGAATGTCTTGTTTGTACTTTAGAATTGATGTGCCTAGAATAGTTATGGGCATCGATATGGGCATCCTCCAGATATGTTGGGAATATGAGGTGCAGGGGCTGCGCTTGCTGAATAATTCTGGGATTTGCAATACATATAGGAGACACTTGGATGGGAAGGTTAATCTTGCAGGATAAAATTCCTAATAAGATTTCTGTGCTTTTTTTTATTTTTATTTTTTAGGACAGCTAAGTTCAATTGCCTTTCCCCGACACGAGGAGGAATACCTCCAGCTGACAGTGAGCTGTCACCCATGCTTATTAATCTTCGGTCAAAACTGTAATGCCAAATGCCAATTACTCAACATGCTTTTGGGAAGGAGACTGCTACCGACCACAAAAATTAGTAGCGAGGAGCATTGTAAGAGGCGTCGAATTCGTTTTACACATGGAAGACAGACACGGATCAGCTTAGCTCTACCGGGACAGTATGAATTGGTTCATAATTTGGCAGCTCATCAAAGTAGTTGGGAAACAATACCTGAGGAGGACCTAGAAATCCATGATGACGATGAGGATCTGGCACATCAAATTGCAGAGTTGGAGGTTACACTGAATCATGCTTTATTACAGGTACCAATGAAAACAAATATCTTTGTACACACCATTTCATATTTAAACAGGTTTACATAGGAAAGTAGTTTTGTCATGAAGCCTTTTAATTAATTTTACTTTTCATTTTGAACATAGATAAGAAATTCTACAGGTAGAACAAACAACAATTAAAAATAAAATAAAAGTTTGATGACTTAGTTCACCCTTAAGTTTAATTTCAACACATGTCTCTGAATTTAATGTGAAATATGGAGGATACAATATGAAGTAAAGAAACTTTGGTTGGAAAGGAAATGTTTAAATCTTCCCCTGATTGGGATACTTGGCTTACCCTTGGCTTATCCCCAATTAAGATTATGAATTTACATTTATAAAATTTAAATGTTGTTTTCCATATCCTTTATTGTACTTAATTAAATATTGTATCCCTTAATTGAATATTAGTGCATTATAGATAATATTAAGTAAAGTTTCTTTTGATTTGAGCTGCCTATCTTTTACATGAGAATCATGTTTTATTATTTCTAGCCTTAGAAAGTTTGCCTGCAAGTTTATTTTTTTAGTATATCTTCATATTGGAATGTCGATAATATGGAATGAGTTGGAATGTGAGAGCAGAGAATCATTGCTTTTGATGTCATGCAGTTCAACTAAATATGCCAGTCTAGTTTTATTTATGTAACTTAACTTATGGAAGACAACTGTTCTGTAAACTTCTTGAATCAATGAAAAATATACCTTTGCTAGATTTAGAATGTATAGTTGGGACAAATTCAGCAGTTGTATCATAAGGAATAGTAAACTGAGAGGGATTTTTTTTAATTCAACCTCCCCCCGCCCCTCCAGCTTTCCCCCAAAGGACCATTGATAGATTTCCCATTTATGGAATTTTAAATAAAAGAAATAAATTGAAATATCAATTGAAGCAAGTAAGTGGAAATAGCTAGTGCCAAGTTTGTCGTTTTTGCACAGAATTCTATCAGAGAAATGTCAAACAACAGAAGATGTAGTATTGTAAAATATAATTTAATCAGATTTTAAAATGTTTGCCTTGAATAAAATTGTTTTGGTTTCCAACTGCTAGAGATATTGTTTATCTAATTCAGAAAGACAGTTTTTACTATGTGGTTTTTATGCCCTATGTGGATTTATGACTAAATCATTACTTTTCATTCAAACATTTTGAAAAATATGTTGCTAAGCTTTTCTTTTTTAAAAATAGATTTTTGTAATATTAGTTCTTTGTATGCAAATTGAGATCAGATGCAAGAAAGTTTTGAATTACACTGTTCTTAACCCCTGTTAAGAGTTGAACATTTATATAATCATATAGTTGAGAGAGGTGCAAAAAAGGTGTGGATTGGGACTGCTTAACTGATTGATACAGTATCCAGGCTTTGGGACTGCTTAACTGATTGATACAGTATCCAGGCTTTTCTTCTATTAGACTTTAATTCCTACAAGCCTATAAATTCTGGAAGTTGTAATTCACATTCTTAGGGCAAAATGTCCTTAAAGTAGAAAACTCAAACAGTAGAAAAGATGTTTACTATGTTGTAACTTGGGAAAAATGAGGGTTGAATTTAAATTGGATTTTATTTAATTAAATTCTTAATTAAATTTTGGTAAATTAAATACATAATACTACTTACATTATTCAAATCTTTAAAAAAATATTCTATAATTAAGAAGCTTATCACAAAATTCATAATAAATTTCCAAGCAGAAATACTGAATGTTTTAACTCATTTCATAGTGTTTCAGAATAGTTTGATCCTATCTTACTTTCCAATAGAGTCGAACCTCGGCTTGTGAACACAATTTCACAATTTCAAACCCAGATTGATAGCGCCCTAAAGTGACACGTGCGCATGTGCAGATAACAAAAACAGCACGGAAAGGAAGCTTTCCGCACTGTTTTTGTGTCAGAAGCCAAGTTTTGGTTTGGAAGCCGAACTAAAACTCAGCTGGATTTTTGGGTCAGAAGCTGAAATGGTTGGAAACTGAGGCGTTCACAATCTGAGGTTCCACTGTAAAGTCCTCAGATTTATTGCAAATTTGTTTTTCTTTATCTGTGCCAAAAATAATTGTACATTATTTTTTATTAAAACTTTTCATTGTCAGTGTTGCAATTTCTACTTTGCTGCTATTTTTATTCAAACTATTAACTTAAAGTTTTGTTTGTTTTATATGGAAATTTTTCTCTGCAGCCAGGTGATATATTATTGTAGGTTTATAGGAAATACTGTTTTGCAGTCTGGCTGTTTCTCTTTCTTCAAATGATTTAATTAGCCAATGCTATAATATGTAGTTTTCTGATCTTCCTTTCTGATTGAAGATGTACATTACAATTTTTGCAGCATGTTGTCTAAAGTTTTGTCTACATTTTGGGGAGAGTGTGTCCTGGTGCAACAGGAACCCATGCTTTGAAGCGGTTTTCTATTCATGTAACAGGCATTTTTTTACAGTTCTCAGTCCTAGTAATAGCACCTGAATTTACAAACTTAAATTTTATCATAAGTGTTTATCATACTATTTTAATTAAACTTCAATTCCATATTCACAAAAATATTCCATAATTGAGAACTATTCACCTTAACATACAGATAGTCCTCAACTTACAGCCATTTGTTTAGTGAGCAAATAAAGTTACAGCAGCACTGATTTATGACTGGTGTTTAAACCTATGATTGTTGTTGCACCCTGATGATCATGTGATCAAAATTCATACACTTGGCAACTGGCAATGTATTTATGGCAGTTGCACTGTCCTTGGGTCATTTGACCACCATTTGTAACCTTCCCAGTTGGCTTCCAACAAGCAAAGTCAATTGGGGAAGCCAGATTCACTTAATGACTGGATAATTCACTTAAAACGGCTAGAATTTGCTTAACAGGTATAGCAAAAAAAGTTGTAAAATGGGGCAAAACTCACTCTGCCTTGTTTAACAACAGAAATGTTTGGGCTCAGTTATTGTTGTAGATAGAGGACTATCTATATACATTCTTTCTTTTTCTTATCCTATACTAGCCGATAACCCAGTGTTGTCCAGGTCTTTATTTATCCCAATCCTGTATTAGACAGGAATGGCATTGTGAAGTGGCAACGTAAGTGTGGAGTGAGCTATCCTCCCTCCTTCCATTTCCACAATTCCTAAAGCGGCAATGACAAATACAACATTTCCCTCAGCTCTGATTTCGGCAACAATTAAATTAGTTAAAAGTATTTTCCCTGTGCCCCCAGAAAGGTCAAGAAATGTCTTCTCTGCATGACATACAGCATGTTAATCTCGTGGTGGTGCAGGCAGGACCCGTTACAAATGCCCCTTGTGGAGTACTGTGAAGCCGTTATCATGGCAACACCACTGTACTGCAGGCTGTATCTTCACAGAACACACATCCCGAGGGACGCTAGGGCTGTCTTATCCCCACAGTATTTGCTTCCAGAGACCAAGTCATCTTTGTACCAAGTTTGGTTGAAATTACTCAAGGCATTCCAGAGTTATGCTGGAACAGACAGACACACACACACATTTTAATATATAGATAGAAGAATTCTTAGTGACATGCTCACTTCCAGCTTACCGATGCCTTGCCTGTCATAATGCTGCATTGTACTTCCCAAGTTTCATTTATGATAATCTTTTGTGCTCTCCCTATATAGCTACCTAACTATATTTATTCCGTTTAGAATAAATAATGATAGGGTAACTAACCATATGCAGCCTTACCAGAGCCGTGGTGGTGTAGGGGTTTAATGCCTCTTAAAGTAATACCAGCTGCCTGCAATTAGAGCAGGTTCAACTCCCACCAGGCTCAAGGTTGACTCAGCCTTCCATCCTTTCGAGGTAGGTAAAATGAGGACCCAGAT
>JANHFR010002900.1:371243-382556 GCA_032468015.1 Mimophis mahfalensis | reverse complement strand
TTCCAGGGGGCCAGCAGCACTGACCCGAGTATAAGCTGAGGGTGACTTTTTCAGCTCATTTTTGGGGCTGAAAAATTTGGCTTATACTCGAGTATATACGGTATGTGTGGCTATAGAAACGAACAAAAAACTGGCAAACAACTGAAAGAGGAGCTTGTGTTTAGTGCAGATTTGAAAATTTCTACTCCATAAGAAAGCTTAATAGGGCTTATTTTTAGGTCAGTTTGATTTTACAGTATCTAAACTAGTCCTACCTTCATTAAGAGAGTTAAATAAATGCTTAACTCTCCTACTAACGTCAAGGGACAAAATGCTTAATTTGTGGGATTTTGGGGGTTGGATAGAAGAATATGTTACTAAAGCCCAATTTAGCTAGCATTTATATTTAATTGTACTTAAGCACAAAATATAATTTTACATTTGTTTTGAGTAGCTGCTGATACTTCTTTTAATAGTGATTTTTTTCTCTATTTCTCTTCTAGATATAATTATTCCTGAGAATGGGGAGCCTATAAGTTCTAAAGACATTAAGTGCTGTATTAAACAAATCCAGGAATTGATAATCTCGAGGTTAAACCAAGCAGTAGCTAATAAACTGATAAGTTCTGTGGACTATTTGCGAGAGAGTTTTGTAGGCACTCTGGAAAGATGTCTGAAGAGTCTGGAAAAATCTCAGCAGGATGTTTCGGTACATATTACAAGCAATTATTTAAAACAGGTAAAGTAATACAAAGTAATGCGATCATTCTACAGAACTGTTCTATTAGCTGATCGAGAGGCAGTGTGATGCAAAAACAATTTGATTTGGATTAGGGAAACTTGGGTTGAATCACAACCCTTTGGGTATGACTGTGGGTCAACCACTATCCCAATATTTGCCTCACAAGTTTGTTGGGATAGTAGAAGTGCATGTGTTGAAAAAAAGAGCACCTCTTTGATCACTTAGAGAAAAAGTAGAAAACAAAGTAAACAAAGTAAACAATACAGAAAGAAAATTAGAGTTTTTCTCATAATAACCACCTATTAATTGGGAGACATCCTGTGTTTGCTGAGAAAATGCTATTGGAGAATTATGCTGTTGAAAATGAGTAAATGGTAGAAGGATGATAAGAGGGTGAGTTGTCCCACCAAGGGAAAAGAGACTGCCATGGAACTGCCTTGATTGTTTTTCAAGTGTGACACCTGTTTGCCAAAGAAAGTCTCCTCTGTTTGTAAAACAATAAGAACTCTTGATAATAGGATCCTCACTCTGCAGATAAACTCCATAGATAAGAGAGATTTCCCAGTACAGATACTTGGCCTTAGCATCTGGAATGGAATGACAGTGATTGAACAGGAATGAAGTCCTACATGTATTTACTTAGGAGTATCAACCATTAAAATAAAGAAAACTTAATATACAGTAAGCACACTCAGTTTTCCTTGTGCTTGAAGCCCAGCACAAATGCCTGTATCAATTTATTATCTCTTGGTTAAAAAAAAGGGGGCGGGGCTCCATATTCTAAGTATTTCTCCTCAATTTTCACCCCATTGTATGTGAAATAAGCTGAGCGATACAAATCATTCTATCAACATAACAGCAGTCTATGCCTACTTATCTGGGGATATGAGCCACTAGACCAGTGGTTCTCAACCTTCCTAATGCTGCGACCCTTTAATACAGTTCCTCATGTTGTGGTGACCCCCCACCATAAAACTATTTTCACATACACCTTTATTTGTATTGAAATATGTATTTTCCGATGGTCTTAGGCGACTCCTGTGAAAGGATCGTTCGACCCCCAAGGGGGTCCTGACCCACAGGTTGAGAACCACTACACTAGACTTAATGGAATCTAACACAAATACAGTATGTATAGATAGATGCTTACCAAATCCAAATATCTTCATACTTCCTCTGTGTGAGCCTTTGTGTATGAGAGAATTATGCATGTGTGTATGTATGGGTTGTGACCAGTTCATTTTATATACTGGGTGTCATATTTTATGAGCAATTAGTTCATATTGATTAAAATCAATCTTACTGATTTTTTAAAATGTGGCCTCTTGTTATTGTATTTGTGGGCATGCTATATTTGCAGCATAATATGGCTGGGTGAGCAGTTAATCTGCAGAATTGATTTCAATTGAAGTTGGCAATTCTAATTGAAATGTTAAGGAAATTGCACAAGGCACAAGATTGTGTAGGTATATTGTTTTGATCTGTATGTCCTCTGGGAAAAAGTGTTGCCTTAAATTCGGGCTCTTCTTCCTCTTGGGTAAATTGGGGATGGACTGAATTCATACACAGACCAAAACGGTTTGCTTTTTGGCACATTTATTGAAATTTATTTATGAAGCTCTTTCCAAGGTACTCAGTTCTTTAAATATAGTGGACAGTTATTTCAAATTGCAGGTATCTAATTAATCTATTTTCTGCTTGCAGATATTGAATGCAGCCTACCACGTAGAAGTTACTTTTCACTCTGGTTCAACAGTATCACGAATGCTGTGGGAACAGATCAAGCAGGTATTAAATATTTTAACAGCACTGATTCATTGTAATGAAATTTATCATAAGTACATTGTCTTCTATTAATTCATATCACCACCTGCATTATGTACTTCTATTATGCATTAAGATTCAGGGGCATCTTATGTTGGAATAAAAGACAATGGATTTTAAAAATGCAGAGATAAAATATGGCAAATGTGTTGGATATAACAACATATAACAACAATAACATTTATTTAGTCTCATCCATTATCCTAATTTATTTGTGCTTGCCAGATCCAAAGTTAATGTTGGCTAAGATGAAAGCAGCACTTTAATACTTGAGTTCCAACAATAAGATGCATGTATTTTTTCTTCTTTAGATAATTCAACGGATCTCTTGGGTGAGCCCACCCGCTATCACCAGGGAGTGGAAAAGGAAGATAGCTCAGGATGCCATTGAAAGTCTTAGCGCATCCAGATTGGCAAAGAGCATCTGCAGCCAGTTTCGAACAAGGCTAAATAGCTCTCATGAAGCTTTTGCCGCTTCTTTGCGACAGGTCAGTTTGATGTAAAAGGAAATGCAAAGAATATAAATTAGCAAATTTAATCTCAAATTTTCAAATAATATGAAGGACATCTATTGCTCATCTCTCTATTCTTTGGCCACATAAAGAACATTTTATCTCTTCTGAACTTTTCAACAATTGGAGATAGCTATAAAAACACAACTGTGCTAATTCCACTGAACTGGAGGACTGCATTGTTACATTGTTACAGCTATTCTATACAGCTATGTTGGGCTAATGTTTTGATTTAATTCTTTTTTAATTTTTATATTGTATGTCTTTTAAAGCCCTGTAAACCGCCCTGAGTCCTTTGGGAAAAGGGCGGTATATAAATATAATAAATAAATAAATAAATAAATAAATAAATAAATAAATAAATAAATAAAAAATTCTAGCCATTAAAATGGGTGAAATGGAAGTAATGATACTGTAGTGATCATTTGCCAACTCTTAAAAATTACTAGGGCATGAACATTGTTGCATTTGATATTATGGATTGTTGCATTTGATATTATGTATCTAGAGCAGGGGTGTCAAACTCAATTTCATTGAGGGTCATCAGGGTTATGTTTTACATTGGGGGACCAGGGCGGGCATGGACAGCATGACATCACTTGTGTCAGGGGGCACCTGTGGTGACCCGAGCGCTCTGCCAGTGAAACCGGTCTCCCAGGGTCCACTTTCTACTATGAAAGCCTCCTGCAACCATCTGCTAGTGAAAATAGAGCTTGGGGGTGTGCACGCCCCTTGCAAGCTCTGCTTGTGGCTGGGATGGTCTTCTGTAACCCTCTACCAGCAAAAATGGAGCTCAGGAGGGCCATGTACTCGTGAGCTCTGTTTTCATTGGCAGAGGCACTGTGGGTGAGGCCTTTGCTGTTTCCAGGGCGGCCCCATAGGCCAGTTCTAAGCACCCCATAGGCTGGATCTGGCCCATGGACCTTGAGTTTGACACCCCTGATCTAGAGCTATATTAAAAGAATAGATGAACTAGCTACAACTGTTAGACATGGGCAGAAGCTGGAAATCAAACTGAAAACAGCAGAAGATGCTCAAGGGATAATTAAAGATAGTCCTCGAGTTACAAACACTCTTTCAGTGACTGAGGTTACAATGGCACGGAGTGAAAGAATTTATGACTGGTCCTATTTAATTTTTTAATACGGAAGGAAGTAGAAGGTTGTGTGAGTAATGTATCTATATATTATCCCCAAAATGGCACAGATGTGCTTATATTTGATCAATTTTGTATTAGCTAGAGGCTGGCCATTCAGGTAGGCTTGAAAAAACAGAAGATCTTTGGCTGAAGGTGCGGAAAGACCATGCCCCTCGCCTTGCCCGTCTGTCACTGGAAAGCAGGTCCTTGCAAGATGTTTTGTTACATGGTGAGCATTGCCACGTCTCTTTTCTTATTTATTAATGACTTGGTTTCATTTTTTCCTGCAATATTTTCAATTTTACAAGTTGATGGTGCTTTATTTCTATTATTATGTACACACTGATTGGAAAAGTTAGAGATCATAATTTAGAAGGCTTTTGTTTTAATTCTAACTCTAGACAGTAATAGCAATAGCACTTAGACTTACATTCCACTTTTCTAAGCAGTTTACAGAGTCAGCATATTGCCCCGAAAACATGGGTCCTCATTTTACCAATTTCAGAGGGATGAAAGCCTGAGTCAACCTTATGCCAGTGGGACTCGAACTGCCAAAGTGCTGGCAGCCGGCAGTCAGCAGAAGTAGTCTGCAGTACTGCATTCTAACCACTGCACCACCACAGCTCATGATAATAGCACTCATGTAATTAGTAATCATATGTTTTAAATAAACCACATACCAAATTGTGATCTAAGTTGAGCCCATGGCTTGGTTTAATCTATGTTTGCCAGTGGTAGCTATTTGTGTTGAGCAACTAAATCCCTTAATAAAGGGACTCAAATTACAACTGTAATGGAGCCTGCCCATCATTGTTGTAACCCGTGATGGTTGTAAAACAGATCAGTCATATAACAGGCCCAATTTTACCATCTTTTTTTTTTTTGCAGTCATTAAGCGAATCAATGGTTCACTATGTCAAGGGTTTGCTGAAAACTAGAACTGCTGTTGTAAAATAACAATAGCACTTAGACTTATATATCACTTCACAGTGCTTTACAGCCCTCACTAAGTGGTTTAAGAGTCAGCATATTTTCTTTCATATGCTTATTTGTAAATACGTTTTGTTTTGTTGGTTGTTTTTTCTTTTAAACGTTGAATTTAATAATATCTTTACAAAAAAGAAAAGAGTCAGCATATTGCCCCCAACAATCTGGGTCCTCATTTAGCCGATCTAAAAAGAATGGAAGGCTGAGTCAACCTTGTGCCAATCAGAATCAAACTCCTGGTGTGAGCAGTGAGTTAGCCGGCAGTACTGCATTCTAACCACTGCACCACCGTGGCTCTTTAAAATGTAGTTACCTAATTGTAGGACATTGCAAATAGCCATAAATGCAGCCTGGTTGATGAGTGCCTAAAGTGTGATCATGGGACCCTGAACAAACGTTTGAACATGGGTTGTATGTACTCCCCAGTTAGGCCCATCAGTACTATGAATGGTGGCTAAGTGACCATTTGTAAATTGAGAACAGTGTTCAGCATTCAGCTATGGGATTGGAGTTAAAGACAGAGGGTTAAAACTTCAGTATAAGTCAGTAGATGTAGCATGAAGCAACATTAACAGAACACAATTCTTTAATGTTTGAAAGGTTGAAGAAAAATAAAGCAACTGTGTGATTAGGTGGAAGTTACAAGTGGAATTAGTCATGTAAGAATAACTTATTCTTATTACAAAAATTCCCCCCAAATCAAGTGACCAGAAAATAGGTTTTAAAAGTTTTACATTTTTAATTATCTTATAAGATTGATTTGAAATTAAAATTAGGAATTTACTTTTAAATACAAACTTAATTTAATTTGTATTAAGAGACATAGGTAGATCGAACAGTAAAGAAAATGCTTAGTCTTGAATATAGAGTGTTGATTAATGAAACTTTACTCTTAAGTTTCCTTCTACGGTAGTGGTTCTCAACCTTCCTAATGCCATGACCCTTTAATACAGTTTCTCATGTTGTGGTGACCCCCAACCATAAAATTATTTTCACATACACCTGTATTTGTATTGAAATATGTGTTTCCGATGTGTGAAAGTGTTGTTCGACCCCCAAAGGGGTCCCAACCGACAGGCTGAGAACCACTGTTCTGCAGGATTGGGGAAATTGTGCTTTTTTCTGCAATCTACTATTTCATCTGAAAATAAATTTTGGAAGGGTACTGGGAGAAATCAGAAATCCTTCTTCCTTTAGTAGGCTGCATTGTGCAACCAAAAGATCACTTTAGCCTGTAAAAGGATAACTCTAGACTTAATACTAATACCTTACTGTCCTAAGGGAAAGCAAAGTAGAAAAAGAACTGAAATATTGTACATATAGCTTGATATAGTTTTATTAAGTTTCAGAGCAGCTACTGAAAATGTAATAAATTCAAAAATACAGCATGACTTGATAAAACATGAGATAATGGAATACATTTAAAATCCAAACCAAATAATAATGCAGCTACCAAGAAACAGATATCTTTTACATGATATCAATATAATATTTGACTAAATCTGATGCAGTATGGTATTATAAATTGTATACATTATACAATGAAGAAGTTCATTTTATTATTGGACTTACACAATTAATTAGTAGCATAGTCATAGCATTAAAATTAATGCAGTTAATAAAACTTGAAAAATACATACTATCAAAAAGGATCATAGAAAATACTTTACTCTGATAAAGTTGTTATTTGTTTCAGGCAAACCGAAACTAGGCCGTGAATTGGGCCGAGGACAATATGGAGTGGTGTACCTATGTAATGCCTGGGGGGGACATTTCCCATGTGCACTCAAATCTGTCGTTCCACCAGATGAGAAGCATTGGAATGATCTTGCACTGGAATTTCACTATATGAGGTGAGAACACTTACATTTTGTTGTTAATAAACAGGAAATAGCAAGAGAAGCCTGCCAAACTACAGGTAGTCCTTGAGATACAAAAGGTGACTTAATGGCTATTTGAAGTTATGACAGACCCCCTACATACAATCTTGTTTTGAAGTTATGGCCGTGGCAGTGCTAATATGCCCTTACAATGGATCACAACTATGCTGCAGCAACCTCTTGCCTCTCTCATCCCCATCCCAGCTGTACAGACTATGTTCTGACCTAAGCTTCACAAAATCACTTGTTGTTTTATAGGTGGCATCTGCCCCCAGCGAGATTAGCTACAATGTAAAAAAATATGTCCCTAACTTGTTGGAAATGTAAACAATTACCTGGTACTTACTACCACAGGTGGTGGACCTGTATAAAGGCAAGGAAATATTGGATGCAAATACACGTGTTTAGAAAAAATGATCTAACAACATATAGATTACAAACCAGAATTGTTTTTATTAGGTATTACATCAGAGGATTATGATAAAGGGACAATATATTTAATATTACACATTTTGATGGCAGCAAGAATTGTATATGCACGGAAGTGGATGAATGAAAACACCCCATCGGAGTATGAAATGATAAGGAAGATCCTTGACTGCGCAGAAATGGACAGACTAACACTAAGGATAAAAGATAAAGGAGACACAGAATACTATTTCATATGGGATAGGTTTTATCAGTGGTTAGAAACACGAGGTAGAAGTTGGAAGTCAAAAGAATCAGGTGAGGGGGACCTGGAAAGAGATACTGTTAGTATTATTAACAGAGGAATGTAAATATTAGAATGATAGAGGAGTTGATGTGTATGATGGTCAGAAATCTTCACACAAAAACTTGTATATATAAATTTGCATATATGTCATTTGGTTTTTATCTATGTTTGACTATAATTGGAGTGTCATGTCCAACTACACTGTATTCAATAATACTAATATGTGAACAATAAAAAATACATTAAAAAAAATCACAAAGCAGATTCCTTGTCCCGACAAAACCTCTTTTTATTAGGCTAATGTGAATTCTTACCATTCACATCCAGCAAGGTCCCAGAAAACAGTCTTTCAGAGCTGAATTACAAGCACTGACCTTATCCGGCTTGGAGAGTTTCCAGGCTGATAGCTTCCATGCTCAGCGCTGTACAAGAAAATACTTGGCAAGGAGTCTCTGAGAGTCCTGAACAAATCTTCACACTAACTGTCTCCTGCAAACACCACTCCCCTTTTGCTCTTCCTTATTCCCTATGGGAGGGGCCATTCACCGTCCATCTGTGCCTTTACTCCCGAGTCAACCCTTCTTCATAACTGTTCCCTTCTCCTGGCAGCTCTGTGCATGCGCACTTCGGGAACAGGCTCCAGCTGTTCTTCTGTCCCACTGATCTCCAACTCCAAAGGCAACTGATAAATGTTGAACTGCCCTGGCCCCATCTCTGCCTCTTGTGCAGAGAACTCATCAGAGCCTTCCCCAGACTCCAGGGCTGGCCCATGTTCTTCCCCAACCTCCTCATTGTCTGAGTCTGCCTCTGGCTCCTCTGGCCACTGGTGGGCAACAACACAATGTACGTTAAGGCACCAAACTAGAGTAGTTTATTCATTGGCCACATAGCGTGATTCTAGAAGTGGCAGAGATACCAGAATGCCCCAGAGGCTTCCAAAAAGCAGAGCACATTAGCGAAGGTCATTTTGTCCCTTCGCTGCATGATTCAGGAGGTGGCCACCATATTTCCAGTAGCCGAATTACATTTTGGTAGCTGTAAATATTGTTGCTACTTCTAGAATCATGCCACATGGCTCCACAATAAAGGAATCCATTCCAGTCTCTGAAAGGCCTTGGAGCTCTTCAAAAGGTAAGTGATGAGGAGAGTGTTTGTCCTGGAAGGGTAGGAATTAGGTCTGAGGCCTGTGGGGTTTCCGTGGGAGTGAGAAAAGGCCTGTGGGGACACAATGGGTGGGAAGGGAAGCACGAGGTGTCTCAGAAGGATGGGGGAGACTTTGGGAGGCCTGGGGTAGGTGGACCGGGGCCTGCAATAGGCCTATAAAAGCCTCCCTCACCCACCCCATGCTCCATTTAATGACCCAGTTCATTTAATGGCCACATAAAGAAGAGCAGGGAGAGTCATTAAGCAAGCACATTTAATGTTTGTCATGACATGACTGTAATGGACAAGCCCCATTAGGGTCGCATCTTGAGGACTATATCAAATCAGTAGAACTTGGCAAAAAGAGGCATCACATCTTTTAGCACATTTGCCGTAGTTTGCATATTTTCATAGTTAGAATATTTATCTGTAATCTTTTCATCATAACACTGATTAAAAACAATATTTTAAACTAAGTGCATATTTCTGGAAGTATAGGTTAAAGAAAAAATCTTGACATGTTCTGGGTTAGAAAACTGCTTTGCTTCTTTTGATAGTAATTGTCTTTTCCTAAGAAATTGAATAGGCAGAATGACCACTTGGGTCTTACTTTTGACACACCATCTAGGTCACTGCCAAAGCATGAGCGGTTGGTAGACCTTCATGGATCAGTGATAGATTACAGTTATGGAGGAGGTTCCAGCATTGCTGTTTTACTGATAATGGAACAGTTACACAGAGACCTCTATACTGGATTGAAGGTAAGGAGAAACTGTTTTTAAAATTGTTTCAAAGAAAATGAAATGCCTATGTGACTATAGTGCTGCTGTGTGGTAGCTCTTTATAACCCTTTCCACTTTCCACTCAAAAGTGTGATTCTGATGGTATAATTTGGTTTAATTTAGATTAGATTACATCACATTAGATTAGCATCTCCATGTTTCCTGCTTATGTCCAGCCAATAAGGAAATGGCCATTTAAAAAGGCTTAGCAGCATTTTTATTTGCTGGTTCCTATATTTCCCCACCCCATTTTGGTAAATAAAGATTATATTGAGAAATGGTACATAGAGGGGAAAAAAGCCATTTTTTCTTTCTTATCTTCTACTAAGTGTAAGGAGGAGATCATAATTTTCCCCATGCTATTGTCTCAGGGATTCCAAAAGAACAATTAACTCTTATTCAGTTGCCATGCTCAATATTCAGTTGCTTCAGGTGGTGTTGAGAATGCTGAGTTCTCATTGGGCTGCCTTTGAAACCTTTTCCTTCCTTCTTTTATTCCAAATATGGACTTCCCTGTGTGTGCTTGTATGTGTGTGTGTGTGTGTGTGTGTATTCCAGTTAGCATTCTCATATTCAGCCTAGCAGAATGAAATAGAATTGAATAAGCAGATGTCATGGCCTTTTCAAATAATCTTCTAAGAGGAACCATTTCTCCTAAGGTAACCTCTCAACATATACAAGAATCACTTCTTAATAGTTGGAACTACTAATCCCATTCAAAGATTGATAAAAGAGAGTTTTCTTTTCATTTAGGCTGGTTTAACATTGGAGACAAGATTACAGATTGCACTGGATGTAGTTGAAGGGATTCGTTTTCTTCATAGCCAGGGGCTTGTTCATAGAGACATCAAACTTAAAAATGTACTGGTAAGGGATAATTTTGTGGCTGTAATTTTATATCTTTTGCTCAAGTGAAATTAAACATAAGGGTTTTATTTAAATCATTATCTGAAAAGATGCCTCTGGTTTTACAAATATACAAATAGAAATTATTGTGATTGTAAATGGAGAAAGGTCATCTTGTTCTGCTGAAGAAAAAAATGTAAGTTTTCTATATATAGAAAATTAAACAAGAGAGACAGTTTCCTAACACTGTTGACCCTCATGCTAAACAGAAAACCCCCTGTTTTCAAGTAATTAAAACAGTACAATATTTATTAATTGAATATAATATGAAAATGATTAACAGTTAAAATCTGGTGGAAGAGATGAGCCTTTACAGATTTTATAAAAGCTGAGAGAATGAGAACTAAATATAGTTTCTAAGGAAATGCACCCATAACAGGAATACTCTCTATACCAGTGATGGTGAACCTTTTTGGCACCGAGTGCCAAAAAGGGGAGGGGGAGGAATGGGCATGGCCACCCAGGTGCCACTTCCTATTTTAGGTGTGTGCATGCACACTGCCCACTTCCTTGTTTGATTGGGAGCGTGCACGTACGCGCGCAGAGAGGGGCATAGCCCCCCCACGCCTGCGCAGTTCTCCCAAGCCCCAAAACGCCCAATAAATCTCAAAATTTCACGGGTTTTTCGGCATTTTGGGAGCCCGGGAGGGCATGGGGATGCGTGGGGGGGTGGAGGAGATGCCGCCCGCTCTGTCCCGCCCCCCC
>JANHFR010002900.1:356112-371143 GCA_032468015.1 Mimophis mahfalensis | reverse complement strand
ATAATTGGAGATAGATAGGTAGGTAGGTAGGTAGGTAGGTAGGTAGGTAGGTAGGTAGATAGATAGGTAGATAGACAGACAGACAGACAGACAGACAGACAGACAGACCCACCCTCCCTAATTTTTTTAAAGGTTAATACCAACATTTTGTGACCAATAACTAATTGGTAACCTTTTCAGATTTGTGGTAATATGTATTTTGTAATGGCTAACTGCAATTATAATTTATAATATAATCATTAAGAGTAAGCTATGTACAGCATGTTGCAATAACCAATATGTGATATAACTAAGTAACGAATGAACTGTCACTATATCCAGTTTCCTCAGGAAGAGTAACAGCCCATAATCTCTTTCATGCAAAATAAAAACAATTGTATCCATTTTATCTGCTGCTTTTATTTATTAGTTTGTTGTTTATATTCTCCCTTTT
The DNA here is from genome assembly GCA_032468015.1 of Mimophis mahfalensis. Lineage (NCBI taxonomy): Eukaryota > Metazoa > Chordata > Lepidosauria > Squamata > Mimophis > Mimophis mahfalensis. Next base: position 370,710 of record JANHFR010002900.1, on the reverse strand, counting down.
CTCCCAGGGAAGATCCATAGGGATCCTTCCTTCATTTTCCCCCCCAACAGTAGCACTCTGGTAGATTGAGTATAGAGACAATGACTAGGCTAACATCACCCAGTAAATTTCCATGGCTGAGTGTAGATTTAAATGGTATTCATGGATCTTCAATATCTAAAGCACTTTATCTTTTTGGTTGTACTAGTAGTAAAATTGAATGGATTTGAAATATTATTTCGTTTCATAAGAAAATTCTGTCTGGTCAATAGTTAAGATTACAACTGCATATCACCTTGTGTTGACATTTTTTTTTAGAACGTAATGAAGTATAAGAATCTATGTAATTAATAAAAGCGGAAGCTCCAGTATCAAATCTGATCTGATCTAGAGTTCTAATAGGAACAACAAGGATGGCTACTTTTAAAAAATATCCTAGCTAATTATATCCTAGCTAATTATTTCTAGGACCATGTATCTTGAGCCACTGGACAAAGTATGAAACTTCATTAACTTTGTTCAGCACTTTTGAAAATAGGGGTTGTTTACAGAAGGTACTTCTTGCTAAAGAGATTTGATAGCAGGACAGTTTTGATAATCATTGTGTGTTGTACAATCATTGTATATTACATTTTATATTCTTTATAGCTTGATAAAAACAACAGAGCTAAAATCACTGACCTGGGATTTTGTAAACCTGAAGCAATGATGTCTGGAAGTATTGTTGGGACACCTATACATATGGCTCCTGAACTCTTCACAGGTAAACTTACCTTGAAAATCTTATTGATTGTTAGTGATGAAGAATTCTGAAGTAAAATCTCAGTAAAATAGTCTGTGTCCAAGAAAACCAGGAAAGGTACTTATTCCTTCAGGAAAGTTCATATGTGTATAAGGAGATGTAAAACATGTTGACCTCTGTGTTAACATATATCTCAGTCTTGCAAAATGTAAAAAAAGGAAATAATTTCAAGAATGACAAAATTTCATAATTTAGGTCCACAAGAGATATTCTCTCCTTTGTTCTCTAAAACTACCAAACAAATGAAATAATTGAAAGAACTTGGGGTAATCCTTGGTACAAATATGAAACAATTTAGTTTAATATTAGCAGTGTATCAGAATGTGAAAATATAATCCTTGAATAGTATTGTTAATCTAATTTTCATTGTATTCTGAGTAGTGGCTTGTGAATACTGTGGGTATAAGGGGATGAGGGCGGGGGAGGGCAAAGTTAAAAGCCCTTAATCCAAATGCAGTTCTCACAAGGAAAACACTGACTCAGTTAATCGGCATCAAATTAGGCAACTATCTCATTATAAAAACACTTTCTTAGGAAAACTACATTCTAATGCCTAATGCTGGGAGTGATTGAGGGCAAAAGACGAAGGGGACGACAGAGAATGAGGTGGCTGGATGGAGTCACTGAAGCAGTCGGTGCGAGCTTAAATGGACTCCGGGGGATGGTAGAGGACAGGAAGGCCTGGAGGAACATTGTCATGGGGTTGCAATGGGTCGGACATCACTTCGCAACTAACAACAACAACAGCACACTCTTAGTCAGACACCATTTAGAAGGCCAAGGAATACAGAATGCTAGGAAAGCAAAGTAACTCCTTAGAAATAAACTCTGTTCACAAAATACGTCTCTTTGTTCTTTTAGGCTACTGCTGACTATCTTTGTAGTCTTCTTCCATAACCTCATAGTTGCACCCTAATAGCCTTCTTGACTTTACTGAGCACATGATTGGTGAAATACCTGGAAATCCAATCCCATATAAATTCTAATTTGAAAAAGTCTAAATATGGTCTCCATCTTTCTTTAGGCTTGTCTTTGCTTCCAGCACTGTAAATTAACCAATTTGCATTTCAGTGTAACATTTCCTGGTTTCTGGTTCAACTGAATTTTTTTGAGGGAAACATTTCCTACTTTATAGCCAGAATATTATAAACCTTATATCTCTGAATATATGGTATGTAGATTCTTGGTGTACAAATCCATGAAATCACATGATCAGTGAAGTCAGTGCTTCATGTTCTAAAAAAGAACATTTCTGATTGGCTGATTATTACTTGATCCAAGAGAGTGATATAAAAATACTTAAACATGTTTGTGGTCAAAGTTGTCACATTTGTGGTATAATAATTTATGCCAGCCTCCATTCTTTGTGCTGCTCTTGCCCAACTAGAATATCTAATGGAGGATGGATACATATAAGTAGATTTCAACCAATACTTCTTGTTCATATTTCACAGGGAAATATGATAACTCTGTGGATGTGTATGCATTTGGCATCCTATTCTGGTACATCTGTTCAGGGCATGTGAAATTACCAGAGGCTTTTGAGAGATGTGCAAGCAAGGATCATCTTTGGAACAATGTACGAAGAGGTAGGCATAGCTGCAACACAAATAGATTATATTAAATTGTGAAATGATGGTGAATACACAGAATTTCTTAAATAAGAGGTCTGCTGGCTACATTCTGTCCTCATAGTGTTTCAGAATGTGAATGAAGTACAAACCAGAAAATGATTAGTGGTAAGTATTTTAAGTATTGGATCTCTTTTGTAACATCAATTTTTGCTGAAGTTATCTTAATGGAAGCTTATTTTAACAAATCCAAAGAATGGAATAGAAGGCTTCATAGCACTCATTTTAATATGGTGGCAACTTTCAATATGTCATATAATAGTATATATTTCATTTTAGTATCTTGATGTGTTTATAGGAACAAACCACATAGATTGTTTGATCATTCTTCTAGAAATTTATACCAACTACAATTTATAAAAATTTTAAAACAATGTTGGAGTAATAGAATGTTCTTGCATTTCTTGGTAATGCTGCTTGTTGGTATTTCAACCTTCCATCGGGACCCTAAGTCAGATTCCATCAGGACCCTAAATGATTCAGATAAAACACATAAATTTCTCTTTAGAAAATGAGGGAAATGCAATTCTAACTTCATTGTATCCTACTGGCATCCAGTTCCTCAGGAACTTTGAATCTGAAGCACTCTGAAGTGTTTGGAAATACTAATCAGGCAGGGAAGAGGAATCAAGCGGCGAGTTGAGATCCAGGACTAACCTCTAAATAATGTGTTATCTCAAAGTCTTTTATTCGTTATAAAACAGAAATAACAGAACAAAATGGCTGCATTTTTTTACCATTGAAATGAAACTTGATATAAATCAAAGAATTAACTTTGAACCTTCACTACATTACCATATTCTTTTTTCTCTTTTAGGTGTTCGCCCTGAACGTCTTCCCATTTTTGATGAGGAATGTTGGCAGTTGATGGAAGCCTGTTGGGATGGGGACTCTTCTCAGCGCCCTCTCTTGGGCATAGTCCAGCCAATGTTGCAGGGAATAATGGATAGACTTTGCAAATTGTACTCTGAGCAGTTAAACAAAGGACTTGATGATTCCACTTGAAGGCATTGTGAATTTGTTCAGTTATGTGAGAATCTGGGTCCCCACTTTTCCACTGACAACTCAGTGGCTGTCTGGAACAAACCAGCCAAAAATTGAGGGTTCAAGTGAGATGATTGAAATTCCACCTTTATATAGTAGCCAGAGATTTCTGTTTTCAATACACACTACTAATGTAGCTTGACAGTGCTTCCTTCTTTCTTAAAAATAAATTGGAAACTAGACCCCAGTCTGCAAGGGGTTTCACTTATCCGTTCAGGTCAAGGCAGAAAGCACTGTTAAGTTCGGAACTCTGGCAGTCAACACAACTGCATCTTAAGCTACAGTTCCTGCTAGCTAGATGCATGTACATCAGCCTTTCTGAATGTTACATGTATGAATGTGGATGATTGAAGAAATAAGATGGTGCCCCTTCCAAAGGGAGGGTAATCCTCTAACTTTTGCAGTGCAGAGAGCTGTGAACTAATTTGGACTTCTGATAATATCTGGTATTGTTTGCACAATGGGATCAAAGTTCATAATGGGAAAGTCTCACTGCAAGGATATCCCAAAGTATAAGCTCACTGTCATTTATGAACCAAATTGCTTTTGGGGAAATTGACAAATAGGAAACAATGGCCTTATTTTATTATTACCATTACTTTACAAACTTTAAGACAATACTTCACCCAAAGTTTGTTGATATATTGAAATAAAAAGACAAGTAACAACTACTGTCTGTACCCAATGGACAACCAAATGTTTTTAATCATGGCAGATTTTGCTTTTCTTTTTTCCCTTTGAATCTAAAGAAAGGCAATGACTGTTTTAAACTCTTAATGTCAACTGGCTATTTTAAAACATTTTGTCAGCTTTGTATTTTTAAGTCACTCCTTTGAAAACTATTTAAGAGAAACCTTTTCTATGGATGTGTCTGACCATCATTTTCTTCTCTGGGTTTTATCATTTAATATTTTCCATGTAATTTACATACCCCAACACAAATATTCCTTTTCATTTGTTTATACACAATTTAGTTTCATAGCACAATATATTAAGAATGTGTAGGCTGAAATGCAGTATGTCTAGACCAGATACAGAATGGGACCAACTAGCTGTGTTCCTTCAGCTGTTTGGAGAATGAGAAAGACAATTTTCCTTCAGCTGTATACCAAGAGGCATATGCTGGTCCCATTGACATAGGACAAACCTAATCATCATTTTTTCTAGGAGGCACCTTCTCTTGTATAAAGCAGAAATGGGGCCTCTTCCCTATGTATGTAAATCACTGAAAATAAAAAGTAGCCACGCAGTGTTACTCGGTAGCAAAATAAACATTTGTGTGTGTGCAATAAAATCAGGTATCATGCTTTTAAAATGACTGCTTCTTACTTAATTGTATTTATTGTTCTGTTGCAGTCTGAAGTTTTGGCACTTCTGTCTAAAAATTGTAGCATTTGGCAAATTTACTAAAATAGGCAGCCATAGTTGTGAAGTTTACACAAAAGCACCTTTTCTCAAATAAGAAGTTCTAATATTGCCACAGATGTGTTTTTGGACAACCCATTCCAGTTGCTTGACAGTATTACTTATTTTACATCTTTTGTTTGTGCTATGGTGGCTAGTGACCTTGTTTAGAATTAGGAGCATCTCGGTCAGTATTTTTGGAAGTATAGAAATAGTTTATGTAATATAAAATGAAGCTGTTTTTGAACACATTGTGTATAGCTTTTACCAATCAGCTACTTTTCCACTGTTTATCTTGTGCCTTTAAAAAATAGTTGTCATGCTCTTTTGGGGCTGTCTTCCCCACTGACATAAAATTGGCTGTATCACTTCTTAGTATAAAACATGCATGCACTTTTCTGCTGGGAATATATTTTTATTTGTACTGTTATCAGTCCTCACAAACAGATGTCATATCTGCAAAAACGAGATGAATGTTTTTGTTCCTAAAGATGCTACTAGTAAAATACATTAGGTTTGCATTTAAATGATACATTCCACTTCTTATTAGAAAGTTAGTGAGTTTTCCTAGTGTTTTTATTACTACTGTAGCATGAGAAATGCAGCATATATTGTAAACACTAAATATTTTCAAAGGTGAAGGTATAGGAGCAAAATGTGGTATTATTGCGATGGATGATACCAGATGTCAAACCAAGAGTCAAAGAGGTTTGACAAAAGTATATCATCAGATCTCTCTAAAATCTTCCAGTTATGATTGCCTATAACTAGTCTCCCTGCTTCCATTAAAACTTGGTTAATTTTATCCCAATTATTCCATACTCTGAATGATACTTTATTTATTGAACAGAATGGCTAAAGCAGGTGCTCCAGAAGATTAGAATGCTAAATATGCAGATCAAAGGAAATCCAGCTAGTTTACGAAACAGATACAACTGCAGAAATTACAGTTGGCAGGATCAAATTATTTACATTGGTGCTAGTAACTGATGCTTCATAGGTGAAACTATCTGAAATTGTTTTATTGCTTGGATAGTCCTCTTTGATTTGGGAACTGGCCATATAAGTTCTGGACAAACACTACCATAGGAGTTACACGAGCTACATTTTAGCTTATAAAGCAAAGCTTGAATTCAGGGTAAGACTGCATTGCTGTAGTGCTGAAGTCCTAGCCTTAGCTTGCTGGTGCATTGCTTCTACCAGTCACATTGCTATTTAAGTGGATTGTGGCAACTGACATTTTTTTTTGTATCACCTCAATCTTTTATTGCTTCTGGCTTGATGGTGCAATGCACACTGTTCTAGTTTTCTAATTAAAAAAACAAGCTCTACCATTTAACAGTTTTTATAAGCACTTCCTTTTCATTAGTTCTTTTTTTCTGTTTCTTCCCCTCCTGTTGTCAGGATTTGGAAAGTCAGGAGAGATACTTGAATTATCATTTTCTTCTTTTTTTATTTCCAGAGCGATAGACTTAATGATAGGAACATCAGCACTGCTTCTTTTTTAATGTGTTTTTGTGCTGAGCTCCTTTCATTTTTAGAGATGTATATAATGCTTTGTCTATATCCACTAACTCTTTGTAAGAAGTTATCCTTTTAAAAATATTATTATTGGTTTATTTTTCTTCAGGGAGAGAATAAGAGCCTATTTGCATATGAAACTCCCTCAGGTGCTTAAACAGCACTCCATTTCTTTAACATTTTCATTTACATCTGTTAAATTGATGGTCAACTGTTACACTTGATCAGGAGCAGATGAAACATGGGAGAGTTGTATAGTTCCACTGTAATGCCTGCAGATTTTGTACTACCTTTTTTTTTAAAAAAAACCTGTTGTATTATAGTGTTAAAGGCAAGATAACAAACTCACCAATTATATAGGAAAAGTGCAATAACATGGAAATTCAAAATTTAAGGACAAATATTTTCCTTGTATTGTGTAATACTAATTACTTTTCCACTGCTGCCCCCCTCCATAACATGTATTTTAAAACAATGTGCGAATTGGTTAAGACTTCATTTAATGCCATAATGAAGCTGTGTTTTAATAGGTGATAGAACGCACTGAAGTGCTGTTACATAATAAAGATTTCATTAACATTTTACGTTACTATTATGGTTTATTCTTTCAATATTTGTACGTTTTATCTGTGACATCAACTGTGGTGGTGAGAGAGACAAATTGCCAAATTGATGACTAAATTGACATTTTATTTATTTAAGCTTTGTTGCTTCCATTAATAGCAATTTTCTACTTGACTGCAGGTATTGACATATCTGGTTTCTATGCCTATAACTGTAACAAAGTAGCTACCCTAAATCAATCCTACTTTATATTCTTTCCACCTTTTTATTGTAAGCTTCTTTCCATGATGTCTTCCAGGAAGACAGTGAAGTCAACTTAGCAAAGATAACAGCCTTCATTAGGACTTACTTTGTGGCAGTATGGGGGTAAAGTGCACTTATTTCTCCATCCTTATTGCACTTGCAGATAGGACACCAAGTTCCCTCCTGAGATCCCTACAGGAAGCTGACGAATATTTTCAGCATCTACTAGACAAAGTACCTCAACTTTTCTTAGAGTTGGATTCCAGCTGGGCAAATTCTTTGGAAGCGACTGGGACATGTTTAAATCGTGTTATCTGGGAGGACTTTAAATTAGCTGGTTGCATAGTAGTGGACAAGGTCCCTGTGGCTGTAGTTTGGCCAACTGTTTTCTGGACCCCCACTTAAGAACTGGGGCTTCCTGGGAGGTGGCTGGTGGATGGGTCCAAGAAGTGGTTACTGCCTATTTTCAGGAAGAAATTATTCTGCCTACTCTGAAGGATGAGATGATGTGAACCCTTCTTAAGATGCCATTAGTGAACTGTTTCAGACAATTTTCATCCCGTCTTCATCTTTCCTTTTTGGGGAAAGTGGAGATGACATTGGTACTCAGCTGCAGAGAGTTCTGGATGAAGCAGATTATCTGGATCCTTTTCAGTCTGATTCAAGCCAGAGTCCAGTACCGAGATGACACTGGCTGTGCTTGCTGGTAACCTCTGGAAGGCTTGGGGTGGAGATGGTAAAGCCATCTTACCCACCTCCCACTGGACCTCTCAAGAGGTTTTCAATATCATTGACTGTGGTAACTGTGGTATCCTTCTGATCAGGCTTTAGGGGCTGGGATTGGGAGGCACTATTTTTGCAATGTTCTTGGAGTTGCAGGGAACCCTAGGTCCCTGCAATGTGAGCTGTCTCAGAGCTGTCTCTTTTTCTTTTTTAATAGCTACAGTATATGAAACCTTGGGTGAGGTTATTTGCCAGTAGTGGGTACAGTATCATCAATATGGTGATCATACCCACTTATACCTCACCCCTAGTTGGGCAAGTGATCCTGTTGAGGTGCTGGCTGTGGTTCTGGAGGCTGTGGAATCTGGATAGGAAGCTTATTTGAACTCAACTCTAGCAAAATGGAGTGGCTTGGGGTTTCTGGTCCCAGGGTCTGGTTACATGTCAACTTTGACTGGACAGTGAGACGCTTCCTTAGATGGGGATGGTATGCAATCTGGGGATCCTTCTACACTCAACTCCTGCTGAATAAACAGGTGATAGCCATTGCTAGAAAAATTCTTCTCCTGTTCCAATTGCATTCTTCCCTAGATTGGGAGGTCTTGTTCATGGTCACTGATGCCTTGGTCTCTTCCCATTTGGATTATTGCAACATGATCTACATTGAGCAGCCCTTGAAGACAATTCAGAAACTATAACAAGTCCTGAATGCAACAGCAGCAGCAGCAGCAGCAGCACACAATTTGGGCACTCCCAGGTTCACCTATTACACCCCTGTTGCATGAGCTGCGTTGGCTCTCAGTTTTTCTGAATGCAATTCAAGGTGCTACTAAAACTGTTGTCTGATACTTGGTAACCTTCCAATGGGTAAAATGGTGCATCATAGAGCAACAATTTTTGAATCAATATACCTCAAGTGGGTTAATTTACAGAATGTGTCCAAAATCTATCCACCCTCATTTCTGCTTCCCTATGTCTGTTCCATGTGCACAGCTGGATGGCAGCAAGTCCCAACAGATGAGTGGCCATTAATTGCTTTGGAACCAAGATGCAAAACTGAAATCTCTTAACAGTGACGGCAGTGAAATAGAGATGACTGGGGCAGGTGGGGGGCTGGTGGTTGACAGGTGAGCCCTCTTCCTCGGGGACACATTGGAACGAGAATTGGCTGTGTAGCTTTTCCTCCATTTGTCCCCGTCCTCACCCCCACCCCCCACCCCCGGTAAAGTGACAAGCAGTTCCCTGGAAGACTAAGCAGCAGAGGATGAGGTTGCTTCACTGCTGCTCTCTGGAGAATTATGAGGGGAAGAGAGAGAGTACAAGCTTATATAAGGAATGAGGAATATATAGAATCATACGGAATGAAGAAAGACAAAAGGGTGACTTGGATGGCTGACCAGAAGGTGGCAATAACAGATGAGCTTCCTCCTCCCTGGAGGCAAGGGCCCTTGGGGACATACTGTAATGGGAAATGGGCGTGCAGTGGTGCATTTTTTGTCATTCTCCCTACCGCCCAAGCAAGCTGGCTAGAAATTCTACAGGACAGAGGAAGAGGAGGAGGCGGCTTCATTATATGCCATCCATCTCACTATCCAGAGAGATTCTGGGCAGCTTACAAAGGAATAAAACAAAAATATAAAAGCATTAAAATTAATGACAAAGGTTAAACATCAAGAACATTTGATTTGATTTGATTTGATTTATTGAAATTTATATGCTGCCCTTCTCCCAAAGGACTCAGGGCGGCTTACAACAGTTAAACAACATAAAATTTATAAGAACATTAAACAAATTGGTTCAATAAATCATTAAATAATTTAAAATTTAAACTGACAATAAAACAATTTAAAATCTCTAATCAGTCCAGATCAGCTCATTAACAACCAGGTCTTCAGATCACAGTGGAAGGACTGGAAGTCGGAAGCAGTCTGAAGCTTCAGGGGCAATACATTCCAGAGGGTGGGTGCTCCCACAGAGAAAACTCTCCCCCTGGGAGTTGCCAGCCAACAGTCTGGCTGATGGTACCCTGAGGAGGCCAACTGTGGGAGCGCACTGGGTGATGGGAGGCTGTTGCTGCAGCAAGTGTCCTGCAGATACCCTGGGCCTAAGCCATGTAGGGCTTTAAAGGTGATAACCAGCACCTTGAATCACACCTGAAGGGCAACCGGAAGCCAATGCAGCTCATGCAGGAGGGGTGTAATATACTCCCATCAAAACTCGTGTGGCTGCATTTTGCACCAGTTGAAGCCTCTGAGTGCTCCTCAAGGGCAGCCCCACGTAGAGAGTGTTGCATAGTCTAGATGAGAGGTGACAAGAGCATGAGTGTGCATAGGGCATCTCGGTCCAAAAAAGGGTGCAACTGGTGCACCAGGGGAATGCCCCCCTGGTCACGGCCGTTAGATGTTCTTCCAAATTAAGCTGTGAATCCAGAAGGATGCCCAGATTGCGCACCCTCTCTGAGGGGGTCAACACCTCCCCCCCCCCATCACCAAAGATTGATTGATTGATTGATTGATTGATTGATTTATAATTATATTTATATACTGCCCTTTTCCAACAAGGACTCAGGGCGGTGTACAGGGCATTAAAAAACACGAAATATAAAAATTAAAAACAAAGATGGAACATCCTGGACAATACAAGATGCCGCTTGGTCTTGGAGGGGTTGAGTCTGAGCCTGTTCCTCCCCATCCAGACCCGTACCGCCTCCAGGCACTGGGACATCACGTCAAGGGCATCACTGAGTTGGTTGGGGTGGAGATGAAAAGCTGGGTATTATCCTCATATTGGTGATACCTCACCCCAAAACCATGGATGATCTCACCCAGCGGCTTCATATAAATGTTGAACAGGAGGGGAGAGAGAATCGACCCCTGGGGCACCCCACAAGTGAGTGGCCTCGGGGATGATCTCTGCCGCCCTGCCAACACAAACTGCAAATGGCCCGAGAGGTAGGAAAACCACTGTAAGACAGTGCCTCCCACTCCCGGCCCCCCGAGACGTATACCATGGTTGATGATATCAAAAGCCGCTGAGAGGTCTAATAAGACCAGGATAGAAGAATAACCTCTCTCCCGGGCCTGCCAGAGATCATCCACCAGTGTGAGCAATGCCATTTCCGTGCTGTACCCAGGTCTAAAACCAGACTGGTATGAATCCAGATAATCCGTTTCCTCCAGGAATAGCGGGAACTGACGCGCCACCACACTCTCAACAACCGTCACTACAAAGCGAAGGTTGGAGACAGGACGAAATAGCAATATCATCTTATCCATCGCTTACTAAATGGTCTGCCATGGATACAACTAATACAGTTATTCAGGATCTTGCTGTTTGTCTAAATAAAAGCTCTATATCTGTGATTTGCTGACAATTGCTTCTATTCCTACCTGCCTCAAAATCCTCATCAGAATGGTCATTTGTTCAGAAAGTCTTCGAACAACCAAAACAAAATAGGTTGGTACATTTTCAACGAGCTTTCAGCAATACTGATTTGAGGTCCTATAGCACAAATAGTTAATTTAGATCAGGGGTGTTAAACTCAAGGCCCAGGGGCCAGATCCGGCCCAGGGGGGCTTAGATCTGACCCGCGGGATAACCCTGGAAACAGTGAAGGACTGGCCCACGGTGTCTCTGCCAGCTAAAATGGAGCTCCGGAAGGCCAGATACGACTCTCCTGACTCCATTTTCGCTGGCAGAGGGTTGCAGGAGGCTGTTGCAGCTGAAAACAGTTTGCGAGTGCCATGTACAGCTCTCTCAAGCTCTGTTTTTGCTGGCAGAGGGTTGCAGGAGGCCGTCGCAGCCAAAGACGGAGCTTGGGAACCTGTTTTCGCTGGCAGATTGCTCAGGCCACCACAGGTGCCTTGACACAAGTTATGTCGAGCTGGCCACGTCCACCATGGCCACACCCACTGCAGCCCCTGAAGTCAAACACAACCCTGATGTGGCCCGCAAATCGAATTTGACACCCCTGGTTTTGATTATCATACTTTTTAAACCGCGAGTTTCACCTCACTGTACCTTTAAAAAAAAAATACTTTTACCATATTCATACAGGTAATCCTTATTTAGCAACTGTCTCATGTTCATAGTTACAATGTTGATGATGTATTTCATGTTTACAACATTGAAAGACCTGTAATGCAAAGGAAATCCGAAATATGATCATAAACAAAATCATGTTTTTGCTTAATAATCACTTAACAACTTAGTTGCTGATATCAATTGTCATCACTAAATGAAGACTATCTGTACTCATCTGAGGGCTGTCTGTACTCGCGTGAGATCGTTGAGCTGTTCCCGTGTTTGCAAGCAGTGAGTGCAGAAGTGGTATTCAGTCAGTTCTGACAGGTGCCAGAGAACCAGTAGTGATAATTTTGACTGGTTCGGAGAACTGGAAAATACCACCTCTGATTAGCTGACATCAGCAAATACCACCTCTGATTAGCCAATAGCATAGCCACGCCCACTAAGCCACGCCCACAGAACCAGTAGTAAAAAATTTGAATCCCACCACTGAGTGAATCATCAAAAGAGAATAGGGTTAAATCCTAAAACAGGTTCTGTTTACCTTGTTGGCTCCAGAGGTGATCAGAAACACTAATCCTGACAGAACAGATGTATAATTTGTGGGACTTTTACTTGTAATTTCAAGCTTTATTACTAGCTTTTAATAAAGATATATTTAACATGGCATCCATGCCTCCTTTGAAGTTCAGAAAACCATGTTTTCTTTTTAGCCAAAGCCATTTTTTACAGACAAAAACTAGCCTATAAACTAAACACGAGCGAGCATATTATGGAAATTCTTGAATACATTTGCAAGCATTAAGAAAAATACAAACGTGGCTGGGAAAGGGGGTGATATACATACCGTAACCCATAAAGTTTACACTTGTGGAATCAATGGTTTCTATTGTCAAACTCATATTTAATGTCTTCTATTGCTTGATTTGTTGCTTTCTGCCACATCACATGTACCAAATGCACATAGTATTTCAAAATATGGTTATTCAAAAATGTGAAATCTAAACAAAAATTCCGTATAAATGCTATTTTGCTTTGACTGAATTACTTGTGATAAGGACAGGAAAATAATTTTACAAGATTAATCTCTCAAATTTAGGGATTAGGTTTTATCAGTTCTACACCAAACTCAATTGCCTGAGTTTCTAGGCAGCAGGTCCTCTTGGCTGTAGTTCCTGTTTGGCTATAGGTAGAAATCATAAAGAAAGGGGCCTTTGACCAGCTTTGGCTAGTACACCATTATGGCATTACCTAAAAATATGGCTACAATCTTGTCCCGACACAGACTACTGTGTTTTTATCCCCCAGAGATTCATTCTTGACCCAAATCACCTTGGTCTACCACCCAACTTATATATCCCATTTACACCAAATCCAACTTACTTTTACTACAGCGTAACAGGCAATTATCAGCAATCATAAGCTTCCACAACAATACCTATTCAGTTTTCTTTCACAATTATTTCTTTATATTTATCAAATTTACAGACTTCTCCATTTTACAGAATTAAAACCTACATCTTCTTTCCTTGTGTTAGATCCGAAGATCAGGCGTGGGAATGAGGACTCGGGAAGCCAAGAGTGATTTAACGCAACAGCTCTTTAATACATAGTGAGGTCCCAGCAAACGGCTGGGGAAAACTCTGATCCTTTTATACTGTTTAGCTCAGCCCATTAGCCAATGGGCTGGCTGGGATTTCCTGCCAAAATAATTCAAATATCTAACACCCCTTCCCCCCAGAACGCACTTGGGATACTTGCAAATATAGTCATTCAGGTGACTGGGGTGTGTCCGGACCCTACTTGACCTGCGCAGCTCAGTCGGAGCCGGGGTGTTGAGCAGGGAGGACCTGTTTTCCTCGCTCTGCTCCGCCCTAGGCCTTTCTGGAATTTCATTGGGTGTGTCGGGGTCCTCGCCGATCTGACGTGGCTGCTGGGTCTCCACCTCTTCAGGGAGGTTCCCCGGTACCAGGTTTGAGATAGTTTCTGTGTTGTAGTCAGGGACTGGAACTGTGCTTCTCCCTTCGGGGCTTGGCGCGGCTGTGCTTGCAACCAGTCGTGCCTCAGGTTGCGCAGTCTCGCTTACTGTCCGTTGCCGGAGCTGGTCGATGTGGCACCTCCAGATTCGCCCGTCGTCCAAACAACCTTGTACGATTTTGGACCGGTGATTTCTAGGATCGTCCCTTCTACCCATAGCAGGACCGATGTATAATTCCGGGCATAGACTGGAGAACCTAGAGGGAGCTCCCTTATCCCTTCGCTATCTCCCTTATATTGGTCGGGGGAGTATTGGGGGTGTAATCTATTGACTGTGCAACGGAGCCTCCTGCCCATTAGGAGCTCCGCCGGGGTTTTCCCGGTTGCTGCACATGGGAGGTTGTGTTGGGCCAGCAGGAAGGTGTCAATGTGCTCCTGCCAGTCCCCAGGGCCGAGCCTTGCGAGGGCCTCCTTGGTACTTCTTACAAAACGTTTGGCTTGACCATTCCCTTGAGGCCAGAATGGTACAGTGAGGGCATGGTGGGTACCGAGGTTGGCCAGGTATTCTTCGAATTCAGTGGCCATGAACTGGGGGCCGTTGTCAGATACAAGGACATCGGGTATGCCGTGGGTGGCAAAAAGTTGCCTGAGTTCTGTAATGACTGCCCTGGCCGTGGTGCCTTT
>JANHFR010002900.1:245676-259000 GCA_032468015.1 Mimophis mahfalensis | reverse complement strand
TTGGTGAAGTTTAATTCTGTGCTTGGTGATGTTTAATCCTGTGTTTATTGATGGGATAATTTTCCCTATTCAGCTTTTTTGGAAGGAAAAAGGTTAATTTGTGTTCCTGAAAAGAAACTGGGTTGAGAAATCTGGCTAGTTTCTATTTGCTCTGGTAATGAGCAAGAGTTGGCTACTGATAGCTGTCATTGCATTTTAACTATTTTAATTCCTCCAGGTGTTCTGGCACCCTGCCTATTTTGTAACTCCAGCTTGCAGGTCTTTTAAATCTAATGGTTGGTATTTAGGGCAGCTTTTTGCAAGCAAAGTAGCTTTTTGTATTTTTGTACAGGTAGTCCTTGATTTACAATGGTTCATTTAGTGACCATTCAAAGTTACAGTGGCACTGGAAAAGGGACTTATGACCCTTTTTCACACTTATGACTGCTGTAGCATCCTCACGGTCACAAGATGCCAGGAGAGGAGAAGCACCCTTTGATGTGAGTGATGTCAAGTTGGCCATGCTCACCCCACATGACCACCCAGCCATGCCTACCCAGCTGGTCATTAGGGCAGAGAACCAGCTAAATTATTTGAATCCCACCACTGGCCACACCTGCCCAGTCACATGACCACCTAGCCACACCCACTAAGCCATGCCTACTAAGCTACACCCACAGAACTGGTTGTTAAAAAATTTGGAACCCACCCCTGCTTGAAGACCTGGTTCTTTTCCTGGGCCCTGGATTGAAGCAGCTGAAGCCACTTCAGAATACAATCTGTCCTTGCCTGGCTTGGGCTATATTTTGTTTCTTCTCTTTAATGCTGCATTGTTTTGTTTTATTGCTATTTTCACTTTGTCAATTTCTTGGGAGTTATTGCACGGTATAAAAATTAAACAAACAAAAATAATTTGGTCTTGCTCTGGGTCAGAGTCAAATATGTGTTGCTTCATCTCCAGAAAGGCTGTCTTGATCCCAAGTGGGATCAAAGACTGCACAAAGAGACCACAGTATCTGAGGTTTAATTCATGGCCTTTCTTCCATGGAAACTTTTCTACTAGGATCAGATGGGCGAGGAATCCATTACAGAAATTATACTTTAACCAAAATCTGAAATGATACGGTAGAGAAATTATGGACCTCTAGGGAGATTAACTCCACAGTTTAGGTACAAACTGAAGTTGGAGGGAATTTAGAGGCAGCACTGGCTTTTAAAAATTGAGATTGTAATTCTTTTAGGGATCTTAAATCTTGTAGTAATAAACCCATGAGCTGTAAAGCAAGAGGCAAATTACTTTTATTATAAAGATGCTTACAACAGCAGGAACAATTGTTATTCTGTTGCTGGCAAAACAATGAATTGCATTGGTAGTACCGTAACTGCGTGTCCAATTGGTAGCAGCTTTAACCTGTTCATTCTGCACTGCAGATGATTGACTCCCAAATATTTGCCTTGAAATGATCTATATGGCTATCAACAGTAATTACAATTTACATGCTTTTTAATTAATTTTGCTTTTGGCTTAACTGATGACTAGTTTTTCTCTCCTTACAATGTAAAGGAAGGCTTAAAATTTCTTGAACCTACTACCATTGTAGAAAGTAATACTGCACCATTATCACCAAGAAGAACCAAAATAGATTCAATGAAGCCCACTTTGGGGGGCGGGGGAGGATTAGAATTAAAAACATAAACATTCTAGAAAAGGGATTTCAACTCTAACTTATTGTTACTTCAGCAAGCCTGGATCTGTAAAAACATTATACCTTGTCTTCCTGAAATAAGAAACAAGCCAGAAATTCCGTCATTTTTTTCCCACCATGCTAAATTTCTGGTTTCTAACACTACCTCCACTCACAAGAGCAGTCACATCTGAATGAAAAGTATAGATCAGTGCTAACTGTATGTATCTCTGATAACAGAAAACAATCAGTGTGATATTTTCAAGAAAGAAGGCTGGTGTGCCCCTTTACCATAGTGTTTCACTTGTCTTGCTTTTTAAAAATACCTCAGACTCACTTCTTTTTATTGATGTTTATGGTATCCTTTGGGTGAAGTCTGGATAACACTGATCTCAAATTCTCATTACTGGATTTTTTTCTGCCACTCTCTGTAGACTTTAAAATGTCATAGAATGTGTCTCTAAGCAGCAGAGCACTCATACAAGGCAGCACATGAGTGACTTGTAAGTAATGAACTAGGAACATGAATTATACTCCCATGCAATTTTATTAATATTATTATTATTGTAAGCTGGTCTTTATCTTCATTTTAAGTCATAAAATCAAGAAATATAACAAATGACCAGCATGCATCTAGTGTGGGCTTACTAGGTTCTTTATTGATTCCTTAGGCTCCACAGCTATTTATCAAAAAGTGTGCAATCTTGCCGGTATATTTTTGTTTAAAGCTAATGAAACTTTTTAGATTAAGCAAAATAAAAATTTCTGTATATATTCTTTACCACTTGGTTAATGCCACTTAATAAAATCATAAGGGATGTGGAATTTGTACTAGAAACTTCCTGGCTCATAACTCAGTCTAATAGCTTTTTTAAAAAATAAATCAGTTGCCCAGTTAAATCTGGTAGCTTTTTCCACTTAATTCAGTTTTTATCATCAATCACTCTAACTGGTTGGTGCTCGCCTGTTGGGAACTCAGTCAGCAAGGAGTTACCCATAAAATATATCATCAATCAGAAAAGAAAACTAACACCTAGGCTTGTCATTATTTTGGCATCTACATCAAGGAGATTTTCACTATATTTCTCCTTACATTCCTCAATGTCACGGAAGAATGAAAAAAATGCTGAACACAGAGCTTGGTGACTGTTATGGCACAAGATGGTTGAAATAGATGAAATCCTCCTTGCATAAAGTAGTGGCTTTTATTTGCCAACAGAGTTTGGCTTTTGCTACAGTGGTATCATCCTCTGAATGCTTGTATGGAAATAAGAGGACAGCCCTGTACATGTTTACTCAAAGGTAACCCTCACCGCATTCAGTGGCACGTATTCCCAAAAAGTGAAGAGCAGGAGCTAGAGAAGGCTGGGCTGGGCTAGGGGGATCAGTGCCCAATTGTTTTGTCTCTGCTTGTTTAGTTTATGCTATTATGAAACAGAGGCCAGCTGGAATATGCCTAGATTGCCCTGGGAAAGCACATGATTTCCCCCAAAACTATTATGGCAATATGATTCCCTTCAAGTGGGCTCCCATCAGTTGGGATGGGATGGGAATGGGTGAGGGAAAGGAGATCCCTCTGTCAGCCAGATAACAGTATTGAAAGATAATAGTCTGGACCTGAGTATTACCATCCTTGCCGTTGTACTTGCAAGAGCGTTCTGACTTTTAAAAATAAGTTTTAAAAACTTTTAATGTTACTTGATGATAACAACGACAAGGCCTTTATTGCTTCCCATCTAAGCATGCCCTGAAAATGATCTTCTGCTTCAGTGATGACAAGAGAAGATGTTTGATGGAAAGAAGTCTGTGGCTGCAAAGAAACCTGTCTTGGTAGAGATAAACAACAACAGCCCCGCAAACTATTTACCACAGCATCCACGTGTGGGATGCTCCATCTGTGAATAGAGTTTTTCAGAGAGCAACATTTAAATCACATTGTCTGTGGCACCAATGCATTTGTTACCTGCTAAGCTTGCTTCTCTCTCACTGGTAATATATCTGGACATATGTATATGGCTTATGGGATGATTTCCCTTTGCAGTCATTTGTCATATAGCATATGCCATTTTGAAATGGCAGAAGGGCAGAGGGCATATTCAAATTGCAGAGCTAAACCTCTACAAGGCAGCACTTGAAAAATTACTTCAAGATTTCCAGTAGGTCTCTAGTTTTTCACTAAGGTTGGTTTTGATTTCTATGTATTCCTATTATCAATGAAAAGCTGACATGACGTCGTTCCCTTTAGCTTGATTATATGTGATAAATGATATATTTTTATATCGGTTTTTCTATAACCCGGTAAAAAATACTGTGGAAACACAAGCTATTTTTGTGAAAATATAAAATACAGCCCTATGTTTTTGTTAATCATCCTTAGAAAACCAGATGCTGAAATAAATCATTACATTACAAATCATTAGGAACTAGAATATACTGCATTGATGATGCAAACATATATCATTACAAGAAAGCAAATAGTACAAGTTTATCATCCAGTTTGGACTGCTTAGCTCTGTTTCTTTCAGCATTTTCAAAAATGCAGTAATACTGTTTAAGGGAATGGGTGAACCATTTAAAAAAAGTGTCTGAGTGGCAATCTAATCTGGTTCAATCATTTCATTTCTCCATTCTGCATTTAATCTCCTTAAAACCACCTTTGGCAGATGTTTCCCTAGTCTTTTTTTAAAGCCTCCTTGGCAACTGTCAGCAGTGAAAGCATTAGCCTGCTTCTCAATAGCATTATTAAAAGCATTAGTGACAGGAGAAAAGGGAAAAGGAATTAGTCTAATCTTTCTAAGTTCCACCTACCACCTTAACTATGGGGCCATTTTTCTTCTTTTGTGTAGGAGAAAAATGAATGTCATGCTTAGCCTATCTTTTGAATAATTCTTATAATTAGTGCTCCCTATATAAAACAAAGAAAAATATTCTTTTTACAGTGATTAAAAACATTTATTTATGCTGGGTCTTTTTCATATTGTTCATGCAATCTGGACATTAAACATGCCTTCAAAATTTGGAACATAATCACTGTAAACCATTTTTTTGCAGCCATATATATGTATTCACCTGGAAAGGGGATAAACACTTAAACAGACAAACATGTAAGAATGATGAGAATCAGGATTGGGACATTATTAGGGAGCATGGCTATATTCTCATTAATAATCCAAATAGGTCCAAATAGGTCCAACAAATAAAAGTTTCAAAGTGCAAAGGAAGTTCTCTGGGTCTCTACGTTCAGTGTGAAGGGCCTAAAAATAACTTTTGACATCACAAAACATAATAAGAGATGGGCATATCTGTGTTAAATGAAGAGCCAAACAACATCCTGGATTTTCTACCACCAGAAAAAAAATTTCCCCTTCAGATGAATGACAGCGAATTAGATTTGAAACACATTTCATGTTTTTATTGCTATGCTGATGATTATTATTTCTGAGCTGAAGATTTTTGGCAGCAGTCAAAAATTAAACTTGGTGCAAACCCTGCTTACTTTATAGGTCAAAGTCATGAATCTGGCCACTCCCATCCCTCTGATTCTCTGCATGCCAGGAAGTGAGCATAAGCTTGTTCCTGCAGCTACCAGCAGAAATGGGAAGAAAGACCATGGCAGGCCATAGGAGTCAGGTACAAGATACAAACAAGAGGCTGAGCCCTAATGGAAATCAATACTCTCCCTTGGATATTTCTGAGAGGTAATTGGGCTATGCATTCAGGTTACTGCAGATAGATTGATAGGCAAGGTCAGGTTCTTACTAGTGGAGCTGTGGGACATTTCTATAGGATTGAACTTGAGTTGGAGGATATGTTAGGGAGACTGTAGGCCATTCTTTTTCTGTTGGTTTCATCTCAGCGTCAGTTGTGCAAGGGTTCAGTGGGTGTGATTATCCAATCCATATCTGTAAAGAAAATGTATCAAACTTAACCTCAGGAGCACATTAAATAAATCTGGCTCCTGCCCGTATGAGGGGAAACAGATTGATTTCTTTTCTAGTTCAAAATGTACAAAGCACAATAACGTTTTCATTCCTTTTGGCTTAGTCAAGTATGGTTGATTATACTGCTCAGATAATAATCTCTGAACCTCACTAGAGTTGATGGGAACTGCAGTACAGCATAGGTGAATGCCATTAGCTTAAGAAATGTTATTTTAAAATATCAGCAATGTCAGATCTGTCATGGTAAAAATTGAACTTAAAATGTGCAGAAGAGAAATATTGTTTTAGAACTTAAGTCACAAAGAGTAAATTAAGCAAATTTGAATATCACTGCCAAATACCACATTTGGTGCAGAATCTATGGCCAGGGAAGAGATGGGTAGAGATATACACCTGTTTCATGATATATTGACTGGGTAGACTTTGGAAAACTTTTTCAATGCTTCTTCTCAAAGCGACAGAACATCAGGATCCTTTACAGATGGAGAGCAAACGATGGATAAGAAGCATAATGCATGGTCTAATAACAATGCTTGACTTCTTGTTTGGTTTAGTGCTTAGGCTGGCCAAAACCCTTAAATCTAAATGACCAGAACAATTTAGTAATAAAATTCATGTTGATAGTCCTATGGAGAAGATAAAATCATCCAACCCCCACAACATGGCATCATAGATATAAAAAAGTGGCCAGAAATTTACCTAGCATCATGACCCATAGGCCTAATATTTCATGAAGGTATTTTTCTGCCCTATCTGTGATCACATCAAGTTTGGAGATAGTTAGGGTATATGTTCAGATAAAGAATTTTCCACAGAACAATTTTCTGCCACCAAAATTAGTAGGTTGCAGACTAGACTATTATCAGTTGTAATATTAGAGGCTCCTTAGAGTGCTATAGGACTCAGATTAGATAAAAAAGATCTAAACCTTATAATTGTCCTTTTTGATTTAGAACACTTCCAAATTGATTACACAATCACTGAAGAGTACTTACTTGCAATTGACCCCAACACTTGGCCCCAAACTTATCAAAAGCTTTCCCACTCTTCTCAGATCCTTAACATTAACCAGATATTAAGGTCAAATCTCATTGATCTTTCCAAATTAGGACGTAATAGTTCCATTCACATGACCTTTTAAAGCTCTCCTAATATTTGTGTTTTTGGTTTTTTTCACAGTGGGTTTAGATGTATTGTAAAATATTTCTATTGTTGGAAACTATTAGAAATGTTGCAAGTGAATCATCTCCTATAATAAAATTGATAAGAAGAGTCCTTGGTTTTTGTTTTTAAAGGACCACATAAAGCTTTAATTGTGAGACATAACCCATTTTTTAAAGACCCCTCTGTTCCCAAGGTTATTCTACTGAGGGTTACATTTTCCATTGTAAGTAATTTCCTTTTTATCATTAGAAAATAACTAGTAGGCAGACAAATTTTTTCATAATACTGTTATATGTATAAGCTATTTGAATATATCTGAAATGTGAGGTTCTTCAGAATGCACTGTAGATCTTTCAAGATTTTTTAAAAATAGGCCTTCCTCAACATCTGTAGTGCAGATGTCCTCAATTCCCAGGCTGCGGCCCCTACTGGGCTCTGAACTGTTCAAAACTGGGCTGCAAAAACAGTAGGTAAGTGCATCCGCACACCCACATTCCCACTTGGTGTGAGCAGTGGGCAAGCGTGCCCGTGTGCCCTCTGTGCACGCAAATGGGGTCTGCACATACATGTGCTTGCCCACCGGTCATCCCCTCCCCCCCAGTCCACAAAGCCAGAAAGTTTGGGGAACTTTGCTCTAGAGCCATCAAACGTTAACCAAATACTTTATTGCTTTCTTCAAATTTATGGGCTTGCAAAGAGGATGCACACAAACATTCAGATCTTATGGACAGACGTTCCAGATAGAAGTGATTAAGTGTATCTAGAATTCTCTTGTTATCTGGTGAGCCTCAAGTAAGCTGATTCTGTAAAACAGAATATTCCTTTAAATCTGCGGAGTCTCTATACATGGGATTAGATTATTGACAATTGTGGACAGGCTTAAAAACAATTTGTGCATAGTTTAATAACTTTCTACTGAAAGTGAACATATAAATTTATATAGGATATGTCGAACATTTTGACTCTGTGGATATTTTCAGTGTCCGGTCAGCAGTAGAACACACTTTTCATGCAAATGATTTTTAAAAAAAATCCCTGATAGATTTAGGTAGAGCTATGAAAAGCTCCTTTTTGAAACCCTGGGGAACTATTGCTACTCCACTAGGTCTGACTTGTTTCCTATGTTTCATAAGGCAACAAGTTCAACAGTGAACCCACGGAAATGAAAAGTTTCCGATGATAATAGAGCAGAAAGAGCATGATTCATGGAATCCTTTCCCACGTCTTAATCATAGCTCTGTTCTTGATGAAGTAACTGGGAAGAAACAAGGAAAGAGAGTTAGAAAGGGGTCAGCAACACTCCAAGTGCCTGGCCACCTGTTTCTGCCATGGAGGATTTCTTCACAGCAACTGAGCCAGATCCAGACAATTTTTGAACTGCAATTTCTTTTAATAGCTTTATTCTCCCTTTCAGTTCAGCATTAAACACAGTCAAGTCCTGTTCAATTTTTCAGGGAATTATCCATTTGGACAGATAGATCTTAATCAGGGGCTCCCAAACTTGGCAATTTTAAGACTTGTGGACTATGCTGGCTGGAGAATTCTGGAAGGTGAGGTCCACAAGCTTTAAAGTTGCCAAGTTTGGAGACCTCTGATCTTGATGGGGAGTATCCTAAACTTCCTTAACAATTTCTTTCCACCATTTTCTATTGAATTGGGAAGAATAAAATCACATTTAGTGCGAAGCTATAGATACAAGGATAGCCAGTTGGTGTAGTGGTTAAGGTCCCATGCTAGAAACTGGGAGTCCTGCATTAGGCACAAAGTCAGCTATGTGACTTTGGGCAGGTCACCCTCTCTCAGCCCTAGGAAAAAGGACTTATAAACCACTTTTAAAAGGCTACAGAGCCTTGTCCAGGTAGGCTCCAGGAGTCAACACTGACTCAAAGGTAAAAAAAAGCAAAGAAAGACAAAAAAGTTAACTGGGGACCAGTTCTACCTACCATTCACTCAGTACAAGTAATCCTCGACTTACAACAGTTTGTTTAGTGACCATTGAAAGTTACAATGGTACTGAATAATGTGACTTATGATGGTTTTTCAGAGTTATGGCCTTTGCAGCATCCCCATGATCATGTGATCAACATTCAGGTGCTTAGCAACTAGTTCATGTTTATGATCATTGCTGTGTCCCAAGATCATATGATCACCTTTTGCGACCTGCTCACAAACAAAGTCATTGGGAAAGCTAGATTTACTTAACAACTGGTTTACTAACTTATTAACTGCAGTGATTCACTGTGGCAAGAAAGGTCATAAAATGGGGTAGAACTCACTTAACAAATGTCTCGGATAACAACAGAACTGTTGGGCTCAGTTGTGGTCCTAAGTCAAGGACTACCTGTATATCATACAGCCCGTCTTTTCAAGGAGGTATAGTCAGTTCAGTGTTTGGAATTAATTACTATTCTAAGCTATTTTTGAAGGGTAGGAGCCTAACTTAACTCGCCAAAAAAACCTCATTTGCTTGCCTTTTTGTTACATGATACAGACTGGCTGCATTGAAATTTTCATTTAGTTGATTTTTTAAAATTTTAAAATATGGTAGTATTTTATGAAGTATGCTAAACTGTTGGCTGTTAAGATTTACGCATATTAGCAAAACTCCTTCTACAATAAATCAACTGAAACATTTACCCATATTTGTGTTTCCATTTGAGCACGATTACTGGGCAGATCTTCAAAATTCTCCTAAATGTTATTTTTCAGCAATGCAACTGTTGTAGGAGCCAAATTGCTTCTTTTAAATACCTTTGGTTTGAAAAATGTAGGCCATAAACAGAAGACATACTACATTTTGCTAAACACAGTATATTGTAAATCCCTAACTTCCACAACTATCCATGCTACTTTCTTATTCTGCCAAGCTGTAACAGTCTTGTTTAAAATGCATGGACAGATTACAGACCATCACACAAAGGGCTTAATCTATAGATAAATATTCATAGTTTATTAAGCTTCAGGGAACGCATGAAGCTGTTTAAGGCATATATGGAAGAATAATGTCACAATAGAATCTGCATCTGGGGAAAACAGGGTTATTGCAGGTTAGGAAATTAGCTTGACTTGAGTGTCTTTGATGTGCAACTAATAGAATGTGAGTTCCATGCTGCTGCTTAAATGGAAAGACTGCCTTTAGGCTGACAGAAGGGGCATGAGCAAGAAGATGTCCAAACATGTATTGGAGACTGCTTCACCTTGAAAGTGCAAAGTAGACAGATGGATTCATTTGGGATTTATTCTATGTGCATATGTACTTTTGCATTGCATCCAATATACACATCCAGGAAATCCCAGAATTTTTCATAGACTTGCAGGTTACTTTTTTCTTTTTTTGAACTAGGGGACTGCTTTCCTCTTTTAATTAGCAGTAGGAAAGCCCAGGCTGGCTGGTCTTCTCTGGTTACCTTTGGTCCCTTTCCTGTGACATGCAGGATTTGGGGATGGTAATTAATACCATGTGCACGCATTGTGAGGAATGGCTGTTTTTAATAAAAATTAACAACAAATTTCCTCCAGTAATTCTCTTCTGAAAAACAGCAATCCAATCCTGTTTTCCTATTCTTGCTCCCCACCCCCTCCCCGGCAGAGATACAACTTTTCCATTAAACTCTTTGATAGCATGGGTAGAGCACAACTTCATATTGCCGTTTCTATGGGAAGCAGAAATTGAAATACGGAGCTAAAAGTGAGATCTTCAGTCAATGCAACAATCCTGCCTTTCCCATTTGATAGCTTCCACACTGAAGCCTATTATGGAACCATTTTATCTCATAGGAAGAAGCAGCATATACCTTGCTTAGTGAAAAGCGTAGGCTAGGGCCTGTCTACAATGATCTCCAATAGAAGTAAATGTTCAGAAAAGTTCCTGTTTATAAAACAGTACATCATTTAAATCAATAACTGATTCTGCAATGTGGTTTCATGCTGTTTTAGCAAGGGGCGTGCCATTATGTGCTCAGCTTTTTAATCACCACTCCCTACTCCAGTTTTCCCCCCGTGCTCAGACATTTCTTTTTCTGAGGACAACATCAAATCCTTTAAAAAAAGGATCCCCCTCCCCAAGTCAGCTGTATACATTATTAATGAAGGAAATTGCATTATCTCACAAATCAGACAAAGGGAGTATAGAGGGATGTTTATTTCAGTCCAAGTTCTGACGCCTGGGGCACAGAATCTCTGCATTCTGCTCTTCAGCTGGTCTCTGGTGGGTTAGCTCAGATTTCAGCTGCTGTATGATCACTTTAGCAGTCAGTGCATCTATGCCGTTTGCTAAAGAGATGATGGCACTGGTTGGGTTTGTGTGTTTGGCCTTTGTTGCCCTACCCTGATTGCTTTCTCTTGTTGATGGTGACTCTGTTGACCCATACCAACTTATTTCTTTATTTAGCTGCTGTTGCTTCAATATATAGTGTTATGCCAGGGAATAGATAGCATTTACTGGTGATGTGGCTTCTGAGCTCTCATTGCCTTCTGTCTCCTCTTTGTCCTTCTTAACTGTGTACTGGCCAATAAAGGAGCCATCTTCATTGAACTGTCCTTCACCTCCTTCTCCATAGTCCACCAAGCTGTCATCGCTTTCTTGTTGCTTTATTGTGCCATCTAAGGAGGTCTGGCTGCCTTGCAGTGGCTTGTTGTCTTCATCACTGGCATTAAAAGGAAAAGGAGAGCCATCAGAAATGAGAAAATATGGTTTAAAAGGAAAGCATAATCTTCGAATTTGAAAGCAGCGTCCGAGTGATGATACACAAAGAGGCAACAACCGCACATAAAGATGTAGGGAATATGGTGACATCTTTGTAAATACAGATGCCTGGAAATATTTTGGGGCAAAAAGTAACATTTCTCAAGGAACCTTAATAAATTAGAAGAAGGAAGTCCTTCAGTGATATGGTAAGGAAAGTCCTCCTGAAGACTCAAAAGCAAAAATTAGCAAGCCAAATATATCACAGTTCTGAGCTAGTTTACATACACCCCATTTCATCAAAGGTACACTTTGTCCAAAGTGCAGTCACTGACAATTTAATTGAAACTCTTTCAGCAGATCTAAAGAGGACAGAAATCTTTTTTAAGGTTCATTTTGGCCATTTCATATGAATGCATTCATTTTTTAAAAAAATGATGGCCTGATTGAAGAAAAAGAAAAGAAAAAAAAGAAAAGAAAATTAAGCAATGTCTTCAGTCAAACCTTGTTAATTGTACACCAGGACACCACCAGAAAAGCTCAGAATTGTAGGGGCTAAATTGGAAACTTGAAAAAAAATGGCAAAGACACATGATGACCATACTGGGACCAGGAAAATTGCATTAATATATAGCAAGCAAGCTTAGCTTAAGGGAATGTTTACCTTTAATAGACATATACTAACATTTCTCTTTGCCACCTCAAGAAAGCTGCAAAATTTGTAAGATGGTTTAACAACTTTTTTAAAAAGATGAAAGAGACTCTCAGGACTAAGTTTTGTTGATAGTTATGAGTCCTGAAGATAGTGAAGTTTGGATTTGATTGGCAAAATGCACTTTAAAGTGCACAGAAGTGTGAACACAGCACTTCTATGCAACACTTTAGAGCATCAACATTTTTCTCAGGGTAGTATAGCTGTCTTCTGTAGGCACTGCACAATCTCAGGAAAAGATATGGTTACTTTCAGAGTTGCACACTGATGCCATACCCATGCAATTTCTCTCTTCTAGAGACATGACCACCACCCCTGCACTCCGTAACACATTTTTTTTAAGTCTGAAATGCTGAAATGCTGTACTGGATATTCATGTGAGATGCATTCCTTTAATTGCAAGTTGTGCAAATACTAATGGGTGTATTAATGTCAAAAGTGACTTTTCCAGTATTGCCATTTCATTGCTTTTTCTAATATTACGTCCAACAAGATCAGTTCTATAATACTAAAAGGTGCATCTTGCAAGCTCTGATGTGGTCTGAATTGACAGCAGATAATCATTCTAGGTTACTTGTAGTCCCGGGTACAACGTTCTTTATTACACTGAGAAGAGGACTTTCTTTTCCTTCTGGAAGGAGCCAATGTTGAAAAGTGCGTATATGCTGCTTTTGAATATCTTAGAAACTGTAAACCTCATGTTTCACAAAGGGGGATTAACATGCTTGTAATGGCACAAGTTAATTTCATTATCGGGGTTTGGGCAAGTAATTGAACCCAAGGCAAGAGGAGTTTTGAGGCAGAATGGGTTAGCATTATAAGAAGGCGCAAAGGCAAGAATAGCAAAAGCCACAGATGCTAGAGACATTTGTTTTCAAGTTAAAACAAGTATTTAAATATAATGTAATTGCAATGAAAATTTGCCCCTTCCATATCTAATGGCAGTAAAGTTTTCAAGGGATTTCCTATTTTGATCCCCCAAAGGCTGGATTCCAGAGAACCACACACCAATGTATGCTGTATGTTTTTTGTTTTTGTCTTCTTCCATAAAGTCATCCTGTTCTTGTTCTAGAGCAGGGGTAGGGAACCTTGGCTCTTCTATGACTTATGGACTTCAATTCCCAGAACTCTTCTTCTTCCATGCTGGCTCAGGAATTCT
>JANHFR010002900.1:200282-216253 GCA_032468015.1 Mimophis mahfalensis | reverse complement strand
AATTAAACTGAAAAAGTACCTTTGAGTTTTGTACCCTTGAATGAGGTTTTGGGTGACTTAATTAAAGGCATTTGACATAATCCTAAAAGGCAGTTGGACTGCAAATGGTTCCCTACCACTCAAGAACCAAAAAGTAGTCTATCCCTTTGAAGTGAGGAAAAACGGGTTTTATATAAGTGAAGTTAGATGAAGGACCACAACAAAGATGAACACTACATTATAAGTGAAAAAAGGGTAAAAACTACTGTGGATCTTACAACAGGTTGAAATTACAACAGGATGAAAATTTTCTCAGACCCTCAACCTGATACTGGATTATTTCTCCAACAATCTCTAGCCCAGTGCCCCCCAAGCTTTTGGGCACCTGGAACTGGTTCATAGAGAGAGGATTTTCCATGGAGTGGTTTCATGTGCTGCCTATATTCTGCAGATGTGGCTTTGCTGGTTTCACTGGCCTAATTTCTGGCATGCCATGCACTGGTGCTGGTCCATGCACTAGGGGTTGGGGACCTTTGCGCTAACCCAGGGGTGTTAAACTGGCACCCCACAGGCCAGAGGCATCAGGCACAGGCCATGCCCACTCCAGCTCCACGAAGGAGAAAAATGTTGCAATATGTCATGTGATGGCACTAGCCAATACACGACTTCAAATGGGAGCAGTAATCCAACATATCTGGAAAGCATATTAGAACGAGAAAGGCTGAGTTTTATTTCTCTAATAAAATATATGTTGTGCAAAATTTCAAGGTGAAAATGCAACTATCAATTGTGATGTAATTTTGTGGCACTTATTGGGCATAAAAATGGCCATAAATGTGCATTTATTTGAGGTCTTAAGGGGTCTTAAGATTTTGGGAAGGCTCTTCACAGTTTCCATTACTCTTTTTTCCATTACTTTGAGCCTTGCATTATCACATGGTAACAATTAAGCTTTTCAATGAAATGTTAATTCTTCAAAAATTCTTTCAATCAACAGTAACCTTTTCCTACATTTGTTTAATCTATTTTTGTTTCATTTATTACAGGAATGCTATTCATAATGTAGAAAAATAATGCCACACAACTTTTAATTAAAATATACAAATATAAGTATAAATAAAACAACGTATATAAGATCAGGTTTAATACATAAAACAATTAGCGATAATTGAACAAAAGAATCCTCATCTATTTTTAACAGTTCCTTTTAAACAAATCAGTGTTACCAGGACCAGATGGATAGAAAATGTAAGAACCTCAAGCAACACTAGTAAATCCAGAGAAAATGCATTACATGTCCTAAGATTATAATCTGAAGAACCCTAGTGGATATGCTTTATATAGCATGAGTGAAATACAAGTAGAAGCATTTCAGATTTCTTTTTGACAGATGTGTAAGTGCCAAGAACTGGACTGCTTTAAATCTAATTGGTTTCTGCCAAAATTTCACAAGGCAATATCATGTATTGTTAGGTGTATTTTGGTTTTTGTACTGAAAGAGTCATGTACAATCCTCATTAGAAAATAATATGGTTCTATCCATCCATATGAGTAAGCCACAGTGCTCAGAAGTAATTTAACACGTGCTTGGGACAAATAAGTCCAACTCTTGTTCCATAAGATATTCCTACCTTCCTGAATTTTGAACTTTAATCACCATAATTAACTTAAAGCATGTTACTGTAGTACAGTATTATGGGAGCTGAGAAAGCTTAATACCAACCTGTACATCTTTGCCAACCAGAGGCCACATTATGAAACTAAGACACATAAATATGAAACACATACATTAGTAGGACCACAGTATATGAACTCTTAGCAAGGACTGTCCTCACATCATAGGTTATTCAACAAAATAAGATTGCTATCATGGAATTATGTCTTCAGATAATAAATTGGCATTAATCATTATGATTTAACTTAAAAGTTAACTTAAATTAAACCAGAAACACTTTGTTCCTAAAGAATTGATATAGGGATTGCCAATTGTGTGTTGGACTCATTTAGAATGTTGATGAAGCTTCATGGACAGCATCCCCAACCAATGTTACAAAACTTGGTAACGTTTATATATTACTTAAAGAAAAGTATATAAACCACCTTGCAGATTTGGCAGAATGGCAAATTATAGGCCTTGTGACAAAAGATTAGATTAGCAGAAGTGGCAAATCCCCTGCTGTTTAAAAAAGCAAAGAATAAGCTAAAGGTCGAGATGAAGGTCTCTGAAAATAAGAGAAGGGGATCATCACCCTGTGAGTTTAGGATTAATTTTTCCTCTATGGCTAAAGCTGAATTAAAAATATTCCGTTGTTTTTATCTGAATAAATGCATGATAGAAGAAACCTCAGCAGTTAAACACAAAAGAAAGAAGGGCCATATTTTCTTATTTGAAATATATCCACTTAATGAGCATGTACTGAAGGCTTAATAAAAAAGGGATTCTCTGATTAGATACAGAAAACTGTTGAATATGAGAGACAGACATACTATAAAGAGTAATGGACACTCAGTAGCATTTGAGTAGTGCTGACCTACAGTGGCTGGTTCTAAAAGCAAAATCATATGACTCATAAGCCTCCTTGGGTCATAATAAACCTTTAAAAATCACATATGGCAGCAAAGTTTTAAAGAAAGGGAGAGAAGAATTGTGAGACCCCATGGGCTACATCTACCCTGGTACTCTTTTGTTCCCCTATTCTGTTCTCTCTATAGTTTTAGACAATGTATCTTTCATCAAAGTCTAATAGTAGGAAGAAGTTCAAATTTATAGTTGAGAACCAAACAGTCTTAGCGCTAGAGACAAGCTCCACATGCAGCATGCAGACCCAAAAGAGCTGGATTTATTGCTTTCAGATAAACTACAGGAGTGTGTTTAATGGCTGTGGTATAAGAGTCCAGCTCAAACAGGCTGCCACGCACAACAGATGTGCTGTTTCTAGTTCATTAGCTAAGAGTAAATGAAACCAAGGGACGCATGACTTTTCCCCAGAGTAAAGGTTTCCATTTAAGTTCTGTTATTTGAACCTCTATGTGCAAACAACATTTGCTTTTTCTAGCTGCAAAGAGCACAGAATGTTGGTGCCTGACTTATCTTAAAGGAGCATAGCACAATGGGCCTATTTCATGAATATATAAAGAACAGGGAAGATAGCGATAAGTAGAAAGAAAACTAATAAGAATATAGATAGATTAGTCCTGTCCATTTGTTGTAAATACATGAGAAAAATACCGTATCTTTACTACATAATTTTTAGGTGTTTGCATTGGACTATGGCTTTTGGGTGGGGTGCAAGAAGGTGGATAAATGGAAGGAAACTTAAGGAAGCTCAAGAGGACTTTAGGATAGGAAACATTCAATGGTGTAGAAGCAGATACCACACAACTAACATTGATAATTGGAAGAACAAGCCATGTTTTCTGAGATGCTAAAGGAGGAAAATTATGAATGTGAAAACAGAATAACAGATCAACTGTAATGAGATGGGGATAAAACAGAATGTAAGATAATCATCTACCTATAATCTTTAGTAGTTTACAGAATTTGTTTAGCTCTGGGGGAGATTTTCAATTCTTTTTTTCCCTATAGTTTCTATATTAACTACGTACTGTACACTGTTTTTAAAATATATTTCAAAGTGTTCAAAGTATTCTAACAATTACATTGGAAATAGCCTTGTGACCATTTTGGAGGATGAAAAATGATATAATAAACATTGTTATTAATACAAGTATATAATTTTAAACCAAGTTGTGTTTATAAAGAAATAAATAATATAGTTTGCTTTTGCTTTGATTGAACTTCAGAAAACCTCAACAGTTCACAAAAATAAAAGTAGCTAAAGTACTGTATATTTTTCATTTGTTTATATGGATACTTTTGTTTAACCTATATAATAGCTAGAAAGGTATAAAAGTCCATTCAACTCTTCATGATTTTCAAATCTTCTAAAATGTAATCATATACTTCTAAAAGTCCAGCAGCACCATGAGCTAAATGAAACCTTATATACTCATACAATTATTTAATTATTCAAAGAAAATTGTAATGGACTGTTAGATCACAATAATGAATTTCCCAGAGCATGTATACAGAACATACTTTTGAATGGCTCATTTAATATTTTATGAACTCTGATGGAGAACTAAACCTATTTCCAAGTGAGTTTTTTTTTCCCCATTTGGCAATGAGAGGAAATTGAAAAGGAAATAGACTACTAATTTGCTCTAAATCAAACAACTACAAAAAGATGTATACATGAAATAATTCAGTAAGTGAGATAATAGTGCCAAACTGAATGAACCATAAATGTGAGGACTGAAATATAGTTCTGGTGAAGAACTAGCATCTTAATTTTCTCTCCCCCTCTATTTCTACTCTTAATGTATTTGATTTACCTCCCATTTCTGCACAGAGAGTGAATAACTTTCTCTCTTTCAATGTGCATTGCATAAAACGCTGATATATTGCAGACTGGAATTTATGTAGCAATATATGGTATATATTTTGCATTCTTTAAAGATTGGTAGAATTTGACTTTTCCTCAGTATATAGAGTAACATCTCACAGCACTATCTAATGTAGTTTAATTTGCTTTTAATTATTTATATTATTTATATTGGTTCCTTTTTAATATGTAAGCCGCCCCGAGTCCTTCGGGAGAGAGGCGGCATATAAATTCGATTAAATAAATAAATAATAAATAAATAATGAACATTTCTTTTCTTTTCTGGTGAAAGAGGCAGCAATGATAAGTAATGTAGAGTAGCTCAACTACTGTATTTACCAGAGCATTAGCAATTGAGATCTATATATCTTCCTTTCTAAGAACAGTTTATGTGCCGAACAATAAACCTGTACTTATTGCTATAAGCCTTAATTCTGGCTTTCGCACAGGCCAATTATGGAATAAGCATTCTTCATTAGCGACAAAAGTATATGTTGTCTGCTCAGGCACTGACCCTGTCGAAAAAAAGTATACAGCCTGGGGTCCTGGGCTTCATGCAGTCTCCTCAGCCCCATTTTAAAACTCTGCAAGTGAATGGTTTTTAGCTGTGATCATACCTACTGTTTGTTTCAATATCCATTAAATGGGATCACCCAAAAGGGAAATCAATTCTTGACGGGGGAAAAAACTTATTGAGGCCTAAAGTGGGAGCTGCCATATATTTACCCATAAAAACAAAAAAAATCTGAATAGTGTTTAAGATCTACATTTTTCTCTCTGAGCCACAAATGCTGAAATTAGGCAAACTAGTTTATTTTGACTATTTTTTCCAGTCTGATATCCTAGATATGAAATGACTGGAATTCTGGGTCACAATCCCCCACATCTAGAAGAGTTTGAATGGAAAAACACTGCTTTAGATCACATCAATATTTACAAAGTTGTTCATATATCACTGTAATTTTAATAATGTAAATATACAGCCTTATTCTATGTAAAATATGTTGGCCTGAAGGACATATTTTACAGTGTTTTTAAAGAACATTTATCTTGTTCTATCAATTCTATATCCTAGAACTGTCAAGCCTGGAATTCTTAATACAGTTTTTACTTAACATTATCAAATCTGACCCTCCTATTCTCTACCCTCTTGTACAATCGAAATCAAAGTGTTATTTTCTGCAGACTGTAAGCTCTCCCTTGAATATAAAAATAAGCACATTTAAAGTAATTTGCCTGCAAAGTCTTTTTAAAATATCTATCTCTATATCTATCTATCTATCTATCTATCTATCTATCTATCTATCTATCTATCTAATTGGGTTTATTCCTTTTTTCCCTGAAAAAAAGAATAAAGAAATAATGGTTCTCTTTCTAACAAGAGGTGGGAGAAAGGGACAATGCATTTCATCAAAGCAATAAAAATCATGAAGAAACTGAAGAGCCTGAAATAAATGATAAGTAAACATATTTTTTTAAAGTTCAAGATTTTTAATGTTACTCAAGGGGTTGCAGAGAAACTGTAGAAATGAATAAAATTGGTATAAAATGGTGCTCACCACAGGAAGCAAGAAAATAACTCGAATGATAGAAATCTGGGTGCCCAGTTTTTGAAATTAGTACCAAGAGGAGTGTGAAGATAAATAGGAAAAAAAGGAGAGAAGATTATGAGATAAATTAGAAGATTATGAGGGACATTTTCTGAAGGAGACTATCCAAAGAAGTGAGAAGAAAAACCAAAATTTAGAATAGGAAGAGATGTGAAAAGTGCAGAATTGTGAAGACCTGGAGGTAAGAAAAACATAAGTGTAGTTAGTATGTGTTCTAGATAAAAAAGAATGACAATGAGATTACTTGTAAGGAAAAGGTAAAGTGAGAATGTGCAAAGCTGTATTTCACTGCTATGTGGTGTTCTGATGTGAATAGGTAGACAAGCTTAGCCTGTAAAGGGAATTATCCAATATGTCAGCTAGAGAGAATACTGAACTAACCCAGGTAGGAAGGAGACAGACTGGGAGTGGTAATGCCAAGGATCTGACTGGATTTGGAGGAATTAGCAATTCAAAAGAGCTCAAGTTTCCAGAAGGCAGATTTCTTGTAATCTGAAGGAGGAGATACTGAGCAAGCTTCAGGGCACTGAGATTACAGTCCATTGAATTCAATAGTCATGATAAATCTGGTTATTTTTGCATAGTTACTTTTAATGCAAGCAATAAAGTGGAATTGCTTGTTTTTAATTTTGGCTCCATGAAAATATCAAAGTATAATTTTTGGTTCATAGCTATGAGTTGACCTTGAGTTTTATTCAGTCTTAGGGAAAGGAGGAGAGAAGTCCCTTAAAGCATACTTTAAGAGAGTTTAGGACAGTACCAAACTTGGATAAAGGGTTTGGGATATGTATGAAATACAACACTGACAGAAAGTTGACTCCTTTCTGCCTCCTTTTTCACTGGGGACAAAACAAGGCTAGTGAAAAATAACAAAGTAACTTATTAGCATACATAAAACTCTACCTGGGATAAAGCAAATCTAACTAAGGGAAGCATTAAATTAGTCAGAAACAGCAAAGGCTTGAATTCAAGAGATAGTGGGATTGTTCAGTCATAAGATAGTTATCCAGCATAAGTGATATGAATTAGAAGCTCTGCTATTAAACATAACCTTCTCCCAAGAAAAACACCTGCGAGGTAACACAGACTCAAACTGAAAGCAACTACCTCTCTATATAAAGGTAAGAAGAAAGCAGGTCATGAAGGAATAACTTCCAAAACTCTATGATTGACTCCACAGATGCAAACTAACTCTTTTCCAGTTGCAAACCTGAACTAAGTCTTAGGATAGACTTCCAAAACATCTTGTCTGTATGCTATTTTGGGCTACAGAAATAGAATTTCCATCCAGATCCAAGTTGGCTTTACTGGCATAGAATTTGGGAGACTGTAGCCTAGCAAATTTGGATATCAGGTTGGAAAAAGATATCTTAGATGGAAAGATGTTGCCTAAATTTATATACAATGTAAGAGTATGGAGGCATTTCAGCTATTTTGTGGCTAGACTACCTTCCCAGGATTTTATGGATGTTCTGAACTTCATCAGGTCCACAAGACATATCCTAGAATAAATAGGATGAAATGAACAGGAAAAATAAAAAAATATTTAAATAGATACCAAAGTCAATAAAATGACTGAATGTTGTGTTGCTTATCAGCATACAATAAATACATATATATGTGAGGTGGTTATTTATAATAGATTTAGGACCAATCTTGCCAAGTCCAACCAATAATAGCAGACTCATGATAAACTTTCAATAGAAATAATACATTTTTCAATATTTTATGCCCAAGACAGATCAATCTGTTACCCTTGTATTTAAGAGAGGGGGAAAAAAATCAATAAAAGGGAGAGGAGACTCTGAATTTAACAGAGTTAGATAAGCAAACTAATAGTAACTAAACCAAATGTTCCAACAAAAAATAGCCCAAAAAGCTTAGGGAAGAAGCTGGACAATTTCTGCAAATACAACTGAAACTATAGAAAAATGTAATTAATTATTTTCAGTTTGAATGAAGCAATATTGAAAGTTCAAAAGGAAATAAAATTTTACACTTTTATTCTTGCCCAAGTAAAATTAACTTGAAAGCCAGTTTAGTATAGTAGTTAAGCCATCAGTCTTTATACCCAGAGTTCAATGAGTTCTACTCCTGCCTTAAGTATAAAGCCAGTTGGGTGGCCTGGACCAGTCCCTGTATCTCAGCCCTAGGAAGAAGGCAAAATCAAACCACTTCTGAAAAACCTTACCAAGAAAACTGCAGGGACTTGTCTAAGCAACTCTCAAAAATTGGGACTTTCAGTTGAATGGAAGAAAAAACAAGAACTTTAAAACCCACTTTCATTTTTTCTAATATTTGGCAGTGTAACTGATCCAGAAGAGAGTCCTCAGCCAAAATAAATAGCTTAATTCCTATTTCTGAGGAATTGTACTTCAGAAATTACAGAATGAAAGAAGCAGAGTTCAAAACATATGAAAAGGAAGCTAAGGAAAGCTGTATCAGTAAATATTTTGTATGGGCAGTGCAGTTTGCAAATACTCTTACATGTTTTCCTCTCTTAACTTTAAATTTTAGGAATGATTAACCCTAACCCTAACTTTAATATTGCTCTATAAACCGATCTCTATGGAATTCCTAGTTTAAAATAAGAACAGAACAGACAAAAATCTCTCATTCTCTGAAAAGAAATCAAGTATATGAAAAGAAAAGCATCAATTTCTTTCTGATGGTCTTGGAAAATTGATGCTATTCCATAAAGATGGGCTTAGAAAAGCACAGCATCTTCACTATATTTTTTAATCAGAAGAACCAATGTTCATGAAAGAGAACCTTTCATAATGTTGCTTGCAGAACCACAATGATTTTTTAGGGGGGAAATATGCCAGGAGGCTATCTTTTCTTTTTAGAAAAGTGTTCTCAAGTTTGTAACGCTTGTAACTCAAGTTTGTAACATGTCTAAAATAGAGGTATACAAATATATTTCCTGAACTCCATGCAGCTCCACAAAGTCCTTGGGCATGTTTAAAGTTGAATTTTTATGTAAAAAAAAAAAAAAAAAGGAAAGCTATTCAATATGTGGGCAGCAGTCAGAAATCATTTAAAC
This sequence comes from Mimophis mahfalensis, assembly GCA_032468015.1. Classification (NCBI taxonomy): domain Eukaryota; kingdom Metazoa; phylum Chordata; class Lepidosauria; order Squamata; genus Mimophis; species Mimophis mahfalensis. Next base: position 207,173 of record JANHFR010002900.1, on the reverse strand, counting down.
TATGTTATATTTTAATTAAACATCAATTTATATTAAATTAAATGCTATTTTTGTCCTGGCTTGATCCACAGCTTGGGGGGACACTTCAAAAAGTGGGTAGCACTTTTTGAAGTGTCCCGCCAAGCTCTGGATCAACTCTCCTATAGAAAACTCCTTGCTTTCTGAAGACTGGAACAAAGTGGCCTAGAGGCCTTATGTGATATATTCCTCCTTTAAAATACTCTGAAGACTGAGAGCACACTGAGGACTCAGGACTTTTCATTTACCAGTCATCCATCCATTCTCCTTCCATTCTTTCCATGGTGCTGAACCAGATGTGACTTCTCTGCATTACTATGTTAAGCAGCAATAGCAGCAAAAATCAAATAGATCAGTAAAATGCATCAGCCAAAGCCTATCATGCATACATGCTCAGCAGCAACTGAAATTTAATGGTCAACCCTTTCAATGGTTTTCTAACCCCAGAAAGAGGAGCTATTGGCTAACTCATCTGACAGTGCTTTTCTGATCTTACCCCTCATACCATTGAAAAAGTTAACACAGTGCATGCGTAGTGATTCCAAGAGCCAAGCCTGAGTCACACACACCCATGCCTTTTTATGCTGCCCATAGATACAATACCTGAGGTTGGAAGGACTTCAGAAGTGTAGCATCAAATACAAGGAAGGGAAACACGAGGAGAGAAAGGGAAGAGAGAACACAGAAATATATAAAACCGCAGTCTACAAATATGGCAGCCTGAGGCTGTAAGAAAAAGAAAACATTTTAACCCATCATTTCCAATCAATAATACTGTAATGGCCATTCAAACCAGTACAAGAAGTTGTGGTAGATTCAATTCCTTTATTTTTTTTAATCTGGGGATTAACGTTCCACCCTGTTTATGGATTTAATTCAACAAGACTAAATACTGTTGGCTTTGATCTATTTTCCTTGAGGATTACCGGTTGGAGAAATTCTACTCAAGTGCAATTTATTTTAAGTTCATTACCATTTCTATGTTTATGATGGATGAGACACTATAGCATGCAAATAACCACAAGTCACTGTTTTTTTCATTCTAATCCCCTGGCTCAAATAACATCTATGCAAAATAGAAGCCATGGTCCTTTTATCATCCATCCATCCATCCATCCACCCATCCATCCATCCACCCATCCATCCACCCATCCACCCACCCATCCACTCAATGTCTCTTAAATTTGTAGTACAAAAGAAAACGGCAAGGTTTGTTTCATTTCAGACAACTCCAAATGCTTAGCCATGTACTGGGCATGGTCTATAAAGATCATTCATTAGCAATCTGAGGAACCCACTTTTATTTAGACAGCCTGAAAAAAAATCACTTGTGAGATTCCTTTGAAAGCCTATTAAGGCTCTCAGTCCATAAAGTAATTGCAACATTTACTGAATCCTTATTGATTTCCAGTTGTGACACACCACAGTTCTATGCATACTGGCAATGCATTCAACTGATAACGGAGTATGGCTTTTTGCTAGGTGTCTGCAGTACTCACAAAGCAACACACAATGTTCTTTCTTTAACATCAGCATGTACACTGTAACTACAGCACATAGCAGCTACAGCTAATCATCACTGCAGATGAGTTCCAGGACAGCATATTGTTTATTTACACTTCATCAGAAATTGCCAGAAGGAATGAAGAAAGCTAACAAACCCAGTGTGAATGGCATACATCTGCCTATGCTTCTGATTTTTGGCAAACCATTTCTGATTTGGACCATATGTAGCAAACTAGTTATTACAGTCAAAATGTTGTATCAAAATAGGAAGCTCAACTAGCATCACACTGGATTTGAATCCAGATTCAGTTTTAAAGTATGGTCAACGTAAATCATAATTGGTACACAATTCTTGGAAACTTTCCCTTTTATATACACGAAGACAAAGGAAGGTACAGTATACGTGAGACAGAAAAAAAGGCTTCAGTTCCTTTTTGTACTGATAGACTGTGGTTTGTTATATTTAACTGCAGCTGCTATACTTATAATCTCAAACTATTTCAGACTCCAGAAATAATTACAAATACATTTGCAAGGGTTGTATGTTATGGCTGACAGACATATTCAGATTACTGACCAAGTTATAAATACAATAGCTATCAACATCTAACAGATTCAAGATTAAAGTTTTTATAAAAATAGATTAGTATTTTAATATTAATTGTAATACAGTAACGAAATTATTGGATTTTTATCATCCATGGTTCTTTAATTTTTGTATGTTATGGCTGACAGACATATTCAGATTACTGACCAAGTTATAAATACAATAGCTATCAACATCTAACAGATTCAAGATTAAAGTTTTTATAAAAATAGATTAGTATTTTAATATTAATTGTAATACAGTAACGAAATTATTGGATTTTTATCATCCATGGTTCTTTAATGTTTAAGAAAAAGCCAAGTTTAGCGTATCAAATGACTGCAGAGAGCACCACAAAATCCAGTTTGCAAAGTAATTCTCATTCATTGCCTTCCAAATTATACATTTTTCTCCTGCACAAGAGAAAATACTTTGGGTAGAAATGATTGGCAAGAAATATATAAATAATATGTTAAGTGGTTGCCTGCTCAATGACAAATGTGAAGCAATTCATGTTTCAAATGTCTATTCAATGGAATGATTTTTCCCACATTTTACAATTGGGAAAATAAAAAGCAACAATTAATTATATAGAGCACAGGCCTGAACAGAAGCTGAGATCTTCCTGGAAACATGAAGAATGTTAAGAGCAAGCTTTGCTTTGTTTTCACTTTCCTGAGGGCTACTGAACTTTCACTTAGTCTGACCATTTTTTTTCACAAAGAGAGTTTTATTCTACCATGAATCTAGAAGTTGTGACTTTTTCCTCCTGAGGGTCATCCTTTGACTACAAGGGTGCTGGGAAAGGGCAATAATGCATTCCTAGTTTGCTCTTATGGAGGAGTTTGGATCTATCTGTAATATACATTTCCTTATGGCAATGAGCATTATTTAAACTGCTGAATTTATAAACACTCTCATATTGAGTAACCTGATTTCATTACAGTACTATTATATTTGCTTTTTATTATTTCTAATTTCCATTGGAAGTATTACTGTATATCTTCTTCCCTCAATGACACAGCTTGAGAAAAGTATATCCCCCATTACTAATTAAAGCATCCTTTGGTAATTAGGAAAGTTTGCTGATTTTTATATTGTGTAAAATATACCTCATGTGGGAAAGCAGTTTTCCTTGATAGAGAATCCATCTGCTCTAAAAGAGGAGAAATAATGTCCTTCTGTTTTTGGCATTCAATCACTCACGAGTCCTCTCTGACTCTCTCTGACTCTCTGGCTTAGGGGTGGAGCTCTTGCCTCACAATAAGGAGGCTGTGAGTTCGGTCCTAGGTAGTGGAAAAGAGTCTCCTGCTTGGGCTAGATGACTAGATGACCTACCAGGTCCCTTCCAACTCTGTTAATCTGTGATCTGAGTCTAGGGGCATTTTTTTTTTTTTACTTTTTCACCAATGGCCTGATTTCTAGGGAAAATTGGAGATGGAATATTCCCTTTCTTGGCAATTCCTGGGATATTTAAAGAGGCTTTTTCCATAACTGCAGAAGTATATAATCACTAATGTTCCACCAGCCATGGGGATTTATCTCACACTATTAGAAATAGTGTTCTTGAATTTCTTGATAGTGGATAAAAATGTCAAACCCAGTCTAAACATCTGGATGATTATGCAACCAACCATAATTAATAATCAGGGTCAAATCTAAAGCCCTACATCTGGCTAGGAAAAATCATGGATATGAGTACAGGATGGGAGGGACACATACTGGAAAGTAATACATGAAAAAAATAATTTTGATATCCTGGTGGACCACAAGTGGAATATTACCCAACTGTGATGACATTGTAGAAAAAAAAAGTAAATGCATTTCCATACTGTATCAACCAAGTGCAGAATCAAGGTCAAATATGTCATTGTTCCTCTCTATTCTGCACTGGCCAGACCATAAAGTATTGCATCCAGTTTTGAGTACCTTGATTTAGGAAATACATTGATAAACTGGAGCATGTCCGGATGAAAGGAACTAAGATGATAAAGAGCTTGAAAGAAAAAAAAACATTGGAACAATTGGAGACACTGGATAATCTTAGAGTGAGGAACAGAATACTATGAGGAGATCTGATAATTGTTTTCAACCATCTGAAGTTAAATAAAATATTAGGCAGCATTGTGATGTGTCCTTCAAGAAACACCCCATAAGAAACAATTTTAAGAATATAGACTTCAAGTGGACATAATAATAAAGAGTTGTTCAACAATGAAATATACTGCATGAGAAGTGGTGGGCTCTCTTTTTCTGGAGGCATTTAAGTAGAGGCTAGATGGCAATCCATTGGGAATATAGTAGTAGTAGATTCCTGCACTGGGCAAGGATCTAGATGATCTCCAAGATCCCTTTCAAATCAAATCTTAAAATATGATTCTGGGGAGGGGTGGATTTTATTATCAGATTTGTTGCATAAACTGTTTAGGCTTTTCTCATAGCAACAATCCAGATGTTTGCTTGTTACTGCTGCCACAGGTTCAAAAACTCTGGATCTATTTCTGACGGAAGCAGAGCTTGTGGTGCCTTGCTTCTCTAACCAAGGATTTCATAAAGTAGAGGGGAGCAACTGTTTTGTAGCTTCTAGTTCTCCCAGGGCTCTTCAGCCACCAAATTACACATTGTTTTTTTTACCTTTAGCACTTTATATATGTATATTAATGCTTTGAAAGGCTTAACACAACCAATTCACTGAAAAACAACAAAACAATTCTCAAACACCCCCTACCCCAAAGACTGAAAATTGTGGCTAGATGTTTTTTGCAGATGCTCCTTCACTACCATGCACCATCATCTCAGCTACTCTCGTCACTCTCCCCAACCCATTAGGTGTTAAGAGTAACTTATACTTTGAGCTTACAAAGTGGATTTGCCACACAACACTACTACACATTACTAATCAAAGATGAAGACCACTGCAAATCACACCCAAGGCAGAGTATAAGATGCAGAATACTAGGACTGGTTAGATAAAAATTATAAAATGAATATTATTTGAAAAATAGCAATATAGCATATTACCTAAAATATAAATAATGATGGTTATGGCAAAAGAAAAATGATAAGTCTGTCAAGCAATTCCCAAGGAAGAATACTTTCACAGTATTGAAGAGAAAACAAATTGCCATAAATACATGAAGACACCTAGTAAAATGATACACATCATACCAAATATATATATCTATATAGTAGAATGTTGGTCTGTTTTAAAATATGTTAATATTTAATAGCATCATGTCATAAGTGAATATTAAAAAAAATGAAGTCAGGAAATGAATGATATTGTCTAAAATAAGGAGTACAACTCCAAACAACCTTTTAAACAAATATTGTAGGATCACAATTGTCCATTTTAAAGAACCTCAAAGGATTATTTTATTATTTGAACTGCTTTCTTTCACAACTCATTTTAAGTATTAAAATAATCCACCCTTCTTATATATAAATGCAAAATTAAAGTAAATCATAATAGACATGTCAATATGTTGGTCTATGTTTCTATATAAAAATTGGCTAGGAACTATGTTAACTTCATTTAAACACAAGTGATGAAAAACAAAGGCTATTCAAATGGCCTTGCACTGGGAAAGAGTTAACAGCTGGACACAGCTTATAAAACTGAAAGGATTTAGATAGAGACCCTTTAGGATTTATTGAGCTACCCTTTGGAAACTCAAGGATGCTTAAATCTATTTTATTGCAGCAGGAAAAATGACGTGTCCAATCATTTCATCAAGGAACTGTAGCAGGCAATCACTTGAAATCTTCAACTGTACACTGAGTCTTTTGAAATTAGAGCAATAACAACAGTACAGCGGCAAACAAGGTCTATGTAATATTCTTAACTCTATTGTGAATTCCATAACCAACATGTACCTTATTTCATAAAAGATTCAAATGCAAAAGAAAGGAAATATCAAGCACTTGCATTTCCTGTCTCTTAGCATCTCGGTCATGGCCATAACTATTGTAGAGAGTAGTCAAAGTTCTATTTAATCATTCTAAATCACGTCAGCAAACAGTGTGGGGAGTTAGGCCTGTTCTTTGCATTGTTGCATCTACTCCTTGTCTAAGTGTTGGGGAAAACTAAGCAGCATAATCCTGGTCTCCTACTTCTTATCTTATTGGCTGCATTATTTAAAATGCTCAGTTAAGCCTCTTGAAAATGTCTTAATTTGTACTGAATAAAGCATTTATTCAGTAACTTGCAGAAAATTTCAGAAAATAAGGAAATGGTTGGGCAAGATTCATGCCTACAGCATAACAGGGCCAAACTTCACATATCAATATATCAACTGCCACCTATATATTACAAAAAATTTCCAACACTGCTCACACCTACAGCTCCACATCTCTCACACCGAATAGCTGCATCTGCATCCATATTACTTACCTTCATTCAGTGGAATTGGAGATTCCCCTGTGGCAGGCTCACCTTCTCCAATCTGTGTCCTGCCACGCAGATTGAATCTGTAGCGTGAGATAGGATCCGTCCTCTGAAGTAAAAACTTTGTCTGATTAGGAGAGAAGGCCTCTACCATTGTTCTGCCAGTTTTGGATCCATTAACTGAAGAGAGAGGCAGGCTGTGTATGCTTCAGTCTTGTTTTCAGAAACACACTCACCTACACATTTGACCAACTCTTATCCTAAGTTAGCACTCAACAGGGGCCCTGACTTTTGTTAAGATAATATAGATAGAAGTAAATAATAATAATAATAATAATAATAATAATAATAATAATAATAACAACAACAACTACTACTACTACTACTACTACTA
>JANHFR010002900.1:131628-147838 GCA_032468015.1 Mimophis mahfalensis | reverse complement strand
CCTTACCTGGACCATGATGCCCTATCCACAGTCACTCATGCCCTTGTCACCTCTCGTCTTGACTATTGCAATGCCCTCTACATGGGGCTTCCCTTGGGGTGCACCTGGAAGTTACAGCTGGCCCAGAATGTGGCCGCGCGGGTGGTGATGGGAATGCCACATTACTCCCATGTTACACCTATCCTGCACGAGCTACACTGGTTGCCGGTTGTTTTCTGGGTGTGCTTCAAGATCCTGGTTATCACCTACAAAGCCCTATGTGGCAACGGCCCATGTTACTTGCGGGAGCACCTTCTGCCAGCATCAGCTCCCCATCACCCAGTTCGTGCTCACAGAGTCGATCTCCTCCAGGTGCGGTCAGCCAGACAGTGTCGACTGATGGCACCCAGGAGGAAAGCCTTCTCTGTGGGGCGCTCCGACCCTCTGGAACCAGTTGCCCCCTGACCTCCGGATGGCCCCTGATCTCTGCTCTTTCAGACGTGACTTAAAAACATGGCTCTTCAGGATGGCCGGCCTGGGCTGAGGGAAGGGTAGTGGTTTGTTTTTATAATGGTTATCTTGCTATTTTTATTGAACCCATTTATTTAATTATTTTATATTTGTATTACTTGCTTTTTATTGTTCACCGCCCTGAGTCCCTCGGGAGAAGGGTGGTATACAAGTTCAATAAACATTAAACATTAAACATTAAACTCTTTTTTTTTTGCACCTCCTCAAAGGGCAGATTGATTGTTCTAACAAGTTATCTTTTTCTACACTGATGTTTCTTCAAAGCTTACTATGTCCCTAAAAATTCCAATGCAATTTAACAAGTTCAGTTCCCTGCCTAAATTGATTAGAACCTTCTGGTCAGCTGGCAACTGCTGCCTGAAACTGACCAGACCTTAATCAGCTTCAAACTGAAGACTTTTATTGCCCTAAATGCTGTATAGGTTGGGAAATAATGTTATTACCATTTATTACCATTATATTTGTGAATGACCACTGTACAAGGCAGTTGCTAAATGAGGACTACTTGTAAATGGGAATAGGAACAGGCTTCAGTGGCCAAACAGATACTGGCAGAAGATTATTCCTCATGTTTTTCTCCATTCTTTTCCAATTTCCAGAATTGCTTTGTTGTTTAAGAACAAGAATGCTACTGCTGCAAATATTTCACCCCCAGGAATCAACTTGTTGACTGCTTGGGATGCAGCATACAGGATAGGCAGCAATAATTAGTATTCTGCTTAAGGTTTGAGAAGTACTGAAAGGAGGCTCTTTTGCAGGATGAAACAAATGTTGCCAACTTATTTGTGAAAACATTAACATTAAACTAGGTCCAAATGCAGACTCTGTAAGACAGAGAAATCTAAGTGCTGCCAGTTGCACTGACATCTTCTTATAAGCAGGCAATTCACCATTTTCCTAAGAGCAATCTGCTGCCATGCTTGTGCGAGTGGGTAGTTTGCAGTCAGGAGACATACACAGTGCTATTTGCCCACAGTTGACATCAAATCAGGACACAGCCCACACTGTCCCGACTTTTACTGTTCCTGAGTCTGAAATTCTACCCACAACCTTAGTAATGCAAAAATGATAGCGTTCTACAAAGATGCTGATAGTGCAATCGATCTAAAAAACCGCACACCATAACCAGTACCAAGAACCCTTTTCATAATCATTAAGATGCTACTCAGGAGTGGCATGACCTGGCATGCAGACAAGTTTCAAGGAAAAAGCATCCTGATGGAGCAGGTTCTGGATGCCAACTTCAGATGGAAAACTGGAAACATTTTAAATGTGTGCTAAATATAAAATGCAGTCAATTTCTTCTGTGGGTAAATAACAAGCCTATTTAAACTATATCCTGACAAAAGTATCTTCCATGCAGGCAAATACCTGCCAGAAAATATTGGAAAAGCCTTGACATACCAGTTCCACTACTTTGCAGGATAGATCCAATGTATATTGCCTCTTGGGGTATCTTGCATAAGTTTCTTTGGCTCTATCAGGTAGGCCAGACTAAGAAATCAAAGGCATATTCACCAGTGTTACTATAATAGAATCTTGCAATCTGAATGTATTCCTCCCCCCATCTAATGTTATTTTAGTTTGAACAACAGAAGGGGTTGGAGGCATTTGTTCATTAAACCCCCAAATTCTGGAGGTTTTATGCTGCATCTGTGAACTTGGTGGAAAACCCTCCCCTTCCTTCTTGGATAAATTTCTAGCAAAACAAGCTGCAATTTCATCACCATTAAAAAGTGATTAAATCACCATTTCCCCCACTTGAAATAATCTCTCAACATATTATCAGAACATCATGAAAACTGCCCCCAGAGTGTGCTATAACATGCGAAGGTTTTTTTAATATCCTGAACTGTATATCCTGAACTGTTGTGGAATGTAGTCTTGATTTCCAGGAGGGAGGGGCTGATTCCAGAAGACCAAGAGACAGTGAAGTGTAGATAATTTGGTTGGAAGAAAGCAATTTACGATGACTCCTCCTTAGCAATTCTCAGAGTATATACTTGATGGTGCAAGTAGTGGCTTTAGTTTGGCAAGATTTCTGTCTATAGGTGAGGAATGATAAAGGAAATTGCTTGGAAATAACTTTATGTGTCTTTCTTGGGGCGTGACAGTAATCTTTGTTTGAGGCTCTTTTGTAGATTTTTATAATCACCATAGTTCTATGTACCAATAAAGATACTTTATTGCATCTATCCAGTCATTCTTGTCCCTAATTTAAGGTATTTTTTCTAACACACTTTTCAAAAAGAACACTTCCTATATGATTAAAACCTACTGTGAATTAAATTTCCTCCAAGTTATGATCCTTCAAGAGATGCAGCATTATTCTACCACTTCGGAATGGAAAAGGATGGTTTTGTGACACAGAAAAGAGATGGAAGGAATAAGCCACATCACTGCACTCCAGATTTTCTTATGACTGTAAGCCAATGTAGCAATGCAAGGCAAAATGGAAAGGTGAATGCTACATTTTAGTTAAAATGATCTTGTGTACTGCAGGACAATTAAAAAGTAAGCTTTCTACTGTATTGGTCATCTATCTTGTTTCTAAGTATTATTATTTTATTATTATTATTTATTGAACTTATATGCCGCCCTTCTCCCGAGGGATTCAGGGTGGCGAACAACAATAAAACCAAAAAATATAAATATTAAAAACATATTAAATTCAAAAACTTCAATAAATGCTTAAAAATTTAGATTAACACCCATTTAAAATAATTTTAAACACCCCTCCACTCACTCCAGGTTGGCCATCCGAAACAACCACGTCTTCAAGTCGCGTTGAAAGGAGCGGAGATCAGGGGATGTCCAGAGCTCGAGGGGCATCTGATTCCAGAGGGTCAGGGTGCCCACAGAGAAAGCCCTCCCCCTGGGTGTTGCCAGCTGGCATTGTCTGGCCGATGGCACCCGGAGGAGGCCCACTCTGTGAGCACGAACTGGGCGATGGAAGTGCTGATGCTGGCAGAAGGTGCTCCTGCAAGTACTCTGGGCCGTTGCCATATAGGGCTTTATCACCAGGGCCTTGAAGCACACCCAGAGGACAACCAGCAACCAGTGCAGCTCATGCAGGGGAGGAGTAACATGGGAGTATCGAGACACTCCCATCACCACCCACACGGCCGCATTCTGGACCAGCTGGAGCCTGGTAAATAAGGATCAATTTTAATTACAATATGAATTTGTTCCCCCGTACAAACCATTTAAATAATAGATTCAAGTTTCCACAGGCTGAGAAATTCTCTATTCTCCAATATTTGACATGATCTGGGAATCATGATAGGGTGGGGAGACAACTAATGCCATATAGTTCATGATAAATTATATTTAGCTTTGAATTAATTCATTTCTAGTATCTGTGTGAATAATTAACATGCTATTAAAAAGAATCTAAAAGTAATTTCAACTCATCTGGGTACTAATTATAGTAACAAAGAAAAAACTCACACACCACAAAAATAGATACTAAAATAATCAGCTGAATGAATGTATGTGGGTTTTTTCAGATGCAGATGGCGAAGCTGGAAACACTAACTGAATTCCATTATTCTTATAATCAAAGCTTTCTTTGTCACATTGAAGCAAGTTAATATAAAATTATTATGGCTGTCATTAGAGAATAAGATATATAAATATTCTAAAAATATTAAGTCACAATTATATAAACTTACATACATATGGCAGAAGCAAACTTAGACAAGGTCCCACTGGACCATGGAAGTAGGCAATGTATTTCAGCTGAACTTAAACCACTGAATTATTGTAAGGATCACAAAAGGAGATGTGCCAGGGGTGGGATTCAGAGACACAGAAAACTTAACTTAATTACCACCAAGTGATCAACTGAATTCTCACAACCCAGATGTGACTTCCATCAAAGAAATAGTAAATGATTACATTTCAATAACTTGCTTTAAGTATTTAGGAGTAGTCATGCATTCCACTGGCTTGAGGAAGCCCACTTCGATATGCTATTGCCACTGAACAAAGATCTGCCAGTGCTATCCTCATTCTTGTCTGGACCAAGGGAAGATATTACGTTCCAGTTGCACTTAAGCTCTTTCAGGCTATGTTGCTAGCCCATCTCCTCTATGGAACTCAGGCTGGGCCTCTAGCTTCTTGTTCTACCTTCTTAGAGAGGGTACAATCTAAATTCATCAGAGCAGCTAGCCAGACACCTCACTGTGTCTCAAAGGCACATCTACTATGATTGGAGACATGATGTATGGTAGAAGAGTCAAGACTTAGCATCATTAATTCTTCTGGACAATTTTCAGTCCGCATGAATAATGGCTATTGAATCTAGTATTTTAAAACTGGGCTACTCCCACTCCTCAGTTCTTAAGATGAAATATGATCAAGTCCTGAAGCAAAAGATAAAAGATACAAAGCAGCAAACAGATCTAAGGAAGGCCTCAGCCTTCCTGTCACCAGTATACAACTGATATGCCAGTTAGAAACACCCAGCCAGCAGAAAGCTTTCTCTCTTAAACTTTAATTAGTTTATTACCTATTAAGACTGTGTGTGTGTGTTGATTCACAGGGCTAGTTGCACTGGTCTATGACCATAATAAACTGAATTTATATTGGAATAAACAATAAATAAATAAATAAATATAAAAGAACTAAAAAATGAAGAAAGGAAAAAAATCTGCCTGATATTTTATCCTTAACATTAATCACTAGTTTATTAATAATAAATATATAGTACTACTATAATATTATCAGTAAAATATTATTGAAAACAATCACAAAATCTATGAACATATTGCTACATCCTTTGATTAGTGCAAGGGCCTTCAAACTTGACAGCTTTAATGGAAGTGGAAAATATTGTTTTTTCAAAAAAACAAAACAAAAAAACCCCCCCAACAACACCACATTTTGACCATCATTCTTTAACAACTGAAATAATATCTCTGGCAATTTTGCAATGTGATTCTTTTAGATTCCCATAGGAAAGTCACAGGCTTTGAGATTTAGTATATCAAGCAGTTGAGAGAAGTTAGATAAAAAGGAAGGAGGAACACCAAATATTACTATTTTGTGGGGCAGTGGTCCTACAGGCCACCAAGCCAAGTAGAATAATTAATAAATATGAATACAGTAATAAATAAGAATATGAATAATTCCTTCCTGGACAATACTACAAACCTTTCAGGGAATAGAGACATAATAACAATGTGGCAATTTAATTAACCAGATATTCTTAGTCATCTTGCAGACTTTCTTCTTTTCCAGAAAGTTAAGGAAGAGACAAAGGGATCAACTGTCCCAGGTCTGAAACTGAGCAATAACAAAAAAAAAAACTATATTAAGAAGGAAATGCAGTATGAATTTTATGAAGAAGTAATCATGAGATTCAAGGTACCACAGAAAAAGAAACTAAAGGATGGACCAATATACAAAGCACATTTTAGGAGAACCCATTTAATGAACTTTAAAATACTAATGAGATTCCACAGGGAGAAATTGTCAGATCAATGGAATAGCAGGAAAGTTGAAAATGTCTTCAAAAATAGGATGCTGGACATATAAATTCACAACTTTTCAACAGACTCATCCCCAAATAGAAACAGTGTAAGAACCTAGTGGATCTGCATAAACAGCTTTCAAGTGAGCAAAGAATGAGAAGGGACATATATAAGAACTGATTTAATCACAAAGGTATTCAGGAAAAAAAGATAGAATGCTAAAGAAATTTAGGCTTATGGTAGAAATTAAAAGCAAAAGACTGGGGGTAGCTATGCCAGTAGAGAAATCCCAATAGGGAATGGGCCTTTTGCTATGAGATTATGATAGCATAGTATTGGATTCTTATTATAACTAATTTCTAAAAATAACGAAAAACATATAGGATGAAAGAAGTGACATATCACATTTGGAAATCAAAATAATAGAATAGTTATCAGCATATTAGAACTCCTCAGGCCTGTTCTGTATTCTGTTTATAGAATCAAGAAAAATTCTAGAATCCCCCTAAAAGTCAAATTGCTGTACTGGTTCCTTCTTCCATTTTGTATTGTTCATAAATCTTGTCTTGTGTCAGATCCAAGAAAGCAAGCCAGATTTTTTTTAATACCGTAGTTGGCCCCAGGCAGCTCGGCAAAGGAAATGCCAGAATATCAATCAGAACTAGGTTGGGAATCTCACTTATAGGCCTACTCTACTCAAGGGCTCAAATTGCTAAACATTCTTGATAGAATAGTGGTATACAAAATGGAATTAAAAAGTGTGATGGTCCCATCTAAGACAAACTGTCTATTTAGTTACCGTCTAGCCAAAATTAAGAACAGCTTTGGGATATGTACTGAATGGGTGTCACATATTGCAATCACAATATGTTTTGCCCCATTTTACAACCTATCTTACCACAGGTGCTAAGTGAATCACTACAGTTGTTAAATTAGTAATATGGTCATTAAGGGAATCTGACTTCCCCATTGACTTTGCTTGTTAGAAGGTCACTAAAGCCAATCACATGACCCCAGGACACGGCAACTGTCATAAATATGAGTCAATTGCCAAGCATCTGAATTTTGATCACATGACATAGAGATACTACAATGGTTGTAAGCATGAAAAACGGTCATAAGATGGTCATAAAATACTTTTTTCAGTGGTATTGTAACTGCAAACAATCATTAAACAAACTGTTGTAAGACGAGAATTGCCTGTATGAAGAGTGACTAAAAACCCTCTGATATCTTTGCAAATATGAGGAAAAACGGCAAAAGCAAAAGGAAGATGGCTATGGATAGAAGAGCACCAGAACACCCTCTTGACAAATTTAGAGAAATTAAGTATCTTGCATCAGAAAACAGTTTCAATGAGCTATTATAAGACATCAGGACATTTTAGGTAGCAATTAAGCATTTAATCTTTATTTATACTTGCAGGAAGAACAGTAAAATAGCAGATGCTAATGTTCCCACAAAGACATTTTGTAAAGCTGCTTCATGGGTTTTATTCATATAATTACAAGTGATTGAACAACAAAAATATTCCTGAAGGAGGTTCTTTACCACATTGCAAGTAATGAGGTGCACTGTTCATTGTTTATATTACAAAGAAAATGAAAGATTTAAAGGCATACTTAAAGTGTCACTGACAAGAAGCAACATCTTTCAATGTCTACTAAACTATGCTTATGTCATTCAGCTTCCTTTCCTCTCCACATTTTCCCATGGTTCACAGATTTCTGTGTAACAATAATTTTTGGGAGATTATTTCTTTTGCTTTAAAGTTGCCACAGACATTTGAGTCTGACTGTCTGATAATTCATTTAATTTGTCCTATATTGTCGTAGTTTTTTTAAATGGAGCAAAAACAAAACATTTTTAAAAAATTGTCAAATATACATCTTACACTTAACAACCATGTTACTAACTTAACAACTACAGTTATTCATATGTTTGTGTGTGTGTGTGCGTGTGAGAGAGAGAGAGACAGAGAGAGACAGAGAGAGAGATACAGAAATCTTTATTTAATATTCCTTTTTCTCAAGCATGATTAATGGATGCACTGCTAAAAGCAATTAAACATTTCATCACTATTCAGGAAAGGCAAATCATGTTCCAAGGAACACTGTGTTCCATGCTATCAGAAGATGGATGGTATTTCCCTTTTATCCATTAGCATGTAAAATTATTTAGATGAACTATTTGCTTGGACTGATCTTCCTAAGGCAGTCAGTTTCAGCTCATGTGCAAAAAAATGTCAAGATTCCTATCGGTGTTTTCATAGAAACTCTGCATATGTGGCAGGAATAACTATGACTTCCTTAAGTGTCAAGTTACATGACCTGGGCACCTCCTTGTGGTGACTGCTGAAGAAGATAGAAGAGGAGTCTGTAAATGATTGAAGCCTGGGAAACAGGCTCCTTGTCAATCAACAGGAATGCTGATTTACCACCAATTTACCACATACATAGGAGCCAAGGGCATAGCAGCACAGAGAAACAACAATCAACAATTTAATAGCTGGCCATCAACATTCCAAACAACTAAAAGCTACACACAACCAGGCATCACATAAATACTATGCATAGAACAGTCCAGGGCACAAATTTTGGAGATGGAGAAGTTTCCTGAGGATGGGCTCCAGCACAAGACTGAAAGCTTGGAAGAATAAACCGCTGATCCCAGTGACAACTCAGACTGGATCCTGTAATATTATCCTGGACCACATACAGTCTCTGTATCCCTTCTGCCCACGCCAAGACCCAGGCCACCCCCTTGTTGGGTCAGCCACCTTGTGAAAACTGCTGGTTACAAAAGAAAAAGTGTTTTGATCCTTCTGGATACCAAGACCTCAGCAATAAAGATGGGGATCCAATTGGAGTTTTTCACAAAACCTTTTCCTATGGAAACCCCTGTCTCCTAGTGGAAGCTTTTGATCCCTCAAGTGTAAGCCTCTCCATCTGCTACATTTATCGCCCCCCTAAATTAATTCCTGTGTTGTACCTATCAATCAAACCCTCTATCCTGATTAAAAGGTCAGAAGAAGATATAGTTCAGGAAATTACAGGTCAGAGTAAGTAAGTTTAATTCATGTGCCTTTTAAAAAGAAAATGTCAGATAAAAGAAATTTGAGTCCAAGGCAGAAATGTAACTTGAGAAAGTGTTCCAGGCTTGACTCTTCCTAGTTCTCTTGAAGAAAAAAGAATGGGAGTGGAAGGCACATTGAGACTTGCAAGATTCTGTTACTGTTACCTTATGAGAAATGTAGCATTAACATGAATAACTTTGGCTTCGAAGACTGGTCACCTTTGAAGAGCTGACACCCATTGATATGGCTGACTCAAATAGCAGACAGATGTTATTTTGGCTTTGCCTGCTCTCTCTACATGCTGTGATAGTCTTAAACAAGTAAGCTATAATGGATGTCCTAAATTACTTGGTGTGTCAAAAACAGCCTATCCTTTTTCTTGAAATTTATGATGTTAGCAGAAATACTTTGCTTAGGAATTAGTCTTCTGATTTATAGGGAAGGCATTTGATAGAAGAGTCATGATACTTACTTACGGTTGTAATATATTTACAGTTACTTTGTATTTTCAGCATATAAAGTTTTATATAAAATAAACAACTGTATTTCATATAAGACTTTGCATCCTGAATTTTAGTGGTCATTCATTATTGAACAATACTAACTAGAATGAAACCCAATAGCTAAAAAATGTAGTCTTCAAAGTTAATTTGCTTTTATGTGCATAATTATATGACTGAAAAACAAAGAGAAATAATAAAGACAGAAGAAACAAACATTGGATAAAGGCTATTATTTGCTGAAACATATGCTTCCTAAATAAGTTTTCTTTTCTTAAGAATGACATAAGAGAAGGTACAATTTTAAGTCTCACTATTTAGGTAGTATCATAGAAGAGACCTGTTTTTGTATTATCAAGTGATCTCCATTATATTGATATACACCGAAGAATCCTATGTATTAGATCCTATGATGCAGGTTGTGTTATATTTAAAGATGTCTTGGACCTAAACTGTTTATGGAAGTTAATAAATATATTTTTTGAGCATTGATATCAAGTCTGTCATCTTTGACTTGGCGCCTCGCTGGCATCCTGCATGGGGGAAAGAACAAATGGACAATAAATGTGTATTAGCAAGTGCTGGAAAATATGGGGGGGGGGGGAGTGACAGCTTGACAAAGAACAAAGAAACTCCAAACCAATTTGTGCCAGCTCTCAAGGCCATGCATCCTGAGAAGCAATGCTAATTACCCCAAACTTCTCAGCATTCTCAAAACACCTAGTCAAATTTTCATTGGCATGGGGGAAGGGATGGGATGAGGGGAACTATTTTGTGTCCTTTTAGCATGGGAAATTTAGTTCTAGCCTGACTTTACTGCAGCCAGCATCTTTAGTAAAAGAACCTATCACTTCAACCAAATGGAGTTGAGGGTCTTTCTTTCCTAAGAGATCAGATTGGGGGAGGTCTGACAGAGTTTATTATATAGTCTATGTAAGTAACAAAAGCCATGTAAGAACAAAATACAGTATATATACTTAGATTTTTCTTAATGTTATAGTTGTAAAGATTTTTAGTTGTTTTTATGAAAGCTTCATTAACTGATTTTAAACAATGGAAAGTTATAAAAATATATCAGAATCAGTATAAACTAATGTCATATGTAAAAAAGTCAAAATGTTCAAGGACTTTATACAGGAAGCAATATTAAAGCTACTAAATCTGAACTACAGGAATCAGTACAATTGCTAGATTTTATATTTGTCTGTATTTCTGGTGTCACTTAGTGGCCATCTAGAATTTTGTAGATCACATTTAGTAGCCCTGATCAATAAATTACAAGCCTTTTCATTTAGTAATCTATTTCCTACAAAGGTACCATGCTTGGTCCAATGTTCCCTATCATGACCCTTAAAAGGAACATACCGAGAGCCAGAAGAAAGATTCAACAGCTTTAGCAACAATACAACTCAATTCCTATCCAAAACTTAGCATACACTCTATCCTAATCTTTGTATCTTTCCCCAAACCCTCAAGAATGCTGTCATCTAAGGGTCAAAGTCAGAAGATAGAAAAGAATAAGAATGCTTTCCTATGCTGAGGAATAGCTGAATCAGGGAGCAGCTCTCAAGAGTAAATTGCTGAACCAAAATAGATTAAAGGGAAGTCCTGGGCACAGCAAAACTCTCTTGGTGAAGCTTTTTGTGATTCCCATGTTGGCAGATTCTAGCATCAAGAACACTGCTGCTATTTCATTTCAGCTCATTTCATAACTTCTCAATTTTTGTATTTCTTCAGATACTGTTTCCTTAAAATAACAGAATTAAAGCACTCCAAAGAGATGCTATCGAGCCTCCACTTAAACACAAATGAGGATAATATTGTTTTATAAAGTAGTCTTATGAATATTTGTTAGACCTTACCAACAAACTATTCTCCTTTCATAGGTTTAGAGCTATTGTAGGTAATTTTAATAAAAAAGACACCATTATATTTTCCCCATAACAATATAAAAGCAGGATAGAACAAGAAAAAGGATACATTACCAGCAAGCTCAATCCTTTAGAATTCAGAATGCTACAGACCATTGAATGGTGTGTTCAAAAGGAAGTGTGGTAAAATGGATATATTGGCCAGATTATAAAGATCATACATAGATGTTTAGAATACGAGATCTGTGGGTGCATCATGAAAATGGTTTTGCTATTGAACCAAGTTAAGTATTTCTTAACTTCTAAATCTGAAACACCACCTGCCCACTTGTTTTGATATTGAAGGTGGATGAATAAGTGTAAGAACTTACATTTTTCCACCAAAAATAAAAGAAGAAATGTGGATTTTAGTCATCTGAAAAGGGAAAACAAACATAAAACATCCTTTGAACTGATCTTGATAAGTAATAGCTGCACTGTCCTTTTCTGTGTTCAGCAATACAAAAGTGATTCATCACAGTTTTCTTTTAGGCATATGGCGTCATAGCTATCAGAAACAACTTCTGGAGCATTACAAAGATTACAACTTGATTTTCTGTCACAGTGTTCAAAGAACATCTGAAGTTCATGGCCAAGAACTAAACAGGTGATGGGAAAGAATTTTTCAAATTGGTCCCTGGAAAGATTCACTTTAAAACTGCTGCCTCTGCGTTTATTTTTTGCCTTGTAGGCAGACACAGGCCTTTACTCACAATGCTTTTAAAATGCTGCAGTTTGGGTGATTGATGAATAAAGAAAAGACTCTATCCACAGCATGAACACCAAATGTTCATCCCTAACATCCCTTAACCCAGCACTGAATGTAAATCAAGGGAGACCCACTGCACAGGAAGAACACTATGCATGAGATGGCCGTTTGCGGAAATGACTTTTATCAACTTTCCCGTAGGTTGACTCTTTTAAAATCAGCTTATTATTAATCTACATAGTCACCCAGGAATAGATACTGGAAGAAATCAGACATTCATCTGTTTGGCAGAATTCCTTTTTCAAGGAAGGTAAATGGATTGTAATCGTGGACTTTCCATCTTTTTATTTATAAATAGTATCCAAAGGCATGGGCAAGATGCACATTGTATACCAAGAGCTTGCCATTTGGTGTACTATACAGAAGCAGAGTGAGTACTTTATTTAATGGTGCTTTCTTCAAACAAAACAAAACAAAACAACTTCTGCCAATGCGATAAACATATAATAAAATCATATTCCAGACTTCGGGTTCAGGGATTTAATTAGCTTGTATTTCTGTTAAAAATACTGGATTTTAAAGAAGAAACATACAGTACAGTCTCAAACTGTAATCCAGTTAGTAATTGGTTCACTGAGTATAATATGTCTCAAGTAAAATGTGTATAGATTTACCCTGCCCAGTTATTCTTTTTTGTATTCTAGACAACTTACAATTGTAATGTTGTCTTCAGTCCTTGCAGGCTTCATTTCTTTTCCTCCAGTTTCCAGGATACAACAGGTCTTAAATTACTCCACTTTTATTATTATTTTTAAATAACTCAAGGCAACCAAGATATATAATATTCCTTACTCTTCATGTTTTTCCCACAACAATCCCGTGAGCTGATTTGGGTGTGAGAGAGTGATTACTCCAAAGCCGCCCAGGCAGCTTTCATGCCTAAGGTGGGACTAGAATTCAGCTATCCTATTTCTAGGCCAGCACTTTAACCACTTCACCAAACTCATGTTTTTGTGAGATGGGTGGCCATATAAATATGATACATAAATAAATAACATTATTCCTTCCATTTACATTTAATGGGTTCATGCCACTAAGAACGAAATTATCATTAAATTAGATAAATAAACTAGAAAAAACAAATATTTTTCCTCCATTAGACATACTTGAGAGCTTTCAAGACAACTACACTTTTGAGGCATTTAAAATATAAATAGGCATATTCTTGAAAATAAAACTGGACTACTTTTTAATCTAGGACTGAGCAAGGGATGAAAAAGAACTATGCTTATAATTTCTAATTTACTGAACTAAAAACAGTACTTAGGATACAAATGAAGTGAAGCCGCTTGCACTTAATCAGTCTGATATGGTGGAGAGCTTATTAAAAGTTGATTGGAATTGTTTAATTCATGCACTTTGATGAGGGTGAAATGGTTCCATAAGACATCCCTACTTGTCCACCCTCCAATAGCAGGGTATTTCTAAAAATTTCAACTTTCTCCAAGCAAAAGAGCTGATATCCAAGACTCTGCAAATTACGTATGTCAGATTGCCTACTGAACAGAATCTTTATGACTTAAGAGTTTTGTAGAAGGAAAGGTTCCGCAGGATATTAGAGAGGGAAGATAATGTATATGCTTGAAGTTAGTTGAAAACAAAACAAATCCATATCCATCCTTTGATAATACCTTTTTCTTATTTAAATTCTGACTCATTACCAGCTGCATTTTAATAAGGATTTCAGAATTGATGTAATGGCCCTTCCTATCAAATCTGAAGCTTTGGTATTTTTCATATTTCCATCGTTAGTCATCCATCCAAACATCTCTTGGTGGGTGCTGGACATATCTGTATCTGTTGCTAACATGTGCAGACAAAGCACCATCAGTGTCAGGGTGGGGGGAAGAAGGGAAGAGGAGAAAGATCAGCCAGATTTGAAAATCTGTGAACTAATTCAGCATCTCAGGAGCACAGTAGCTGTTGGCCTGCAACAAACCCTGCAGCCAAGGATACCAAGTGATGGCTGAGGACAGACTCTAATAAAAGGCTGAAAAACAACAATGCTAGAAAATAGAGGGGGGAAAAACCCCCCTCAGGAATGTTTTAAACTGCATTCAAATTCTGTATCCTAGCCAGATCAACACAAGGCATTTTGTGTTGGGGTTTTTTTAAAAATTATTTTAATTGGTTTTAGTTGTCTATTTAAAATTAATTTTAATCATATATTGAACTTTTTTGATCTAATATGTTTTTTATTATTTGTATTCTGGGTGTATAATTGTTGTTCGCCGCCCTGAGTCCCTCGGGAGAAGAGCGGCATATAAGTTCAATAAATTCAAATTCAAATTCAAATTCAAATTCACTAACATAGAAGAAAAATGAATTGGGTAGGTATCCTATGAGTACTAAGGACTGCATTTGTCCAACACACTAAGTCTTAAAGCAATTTATTATGTTTTGGCTTCATTTGTCTATTGACCCCTGGCCACCCTGGTTTATAGTTTAACTGTATGTATTGAGCCAATAAATTATATGGTAGTTATGTGGAAGAGAACATGGAAGCAAACCATCTAATAGGAACATCCCCAGAGATATATGTTTTTGCCTTCTCTCAGCTTGTGATGTAAAACTGGCAAATTCAACCTACTATAGCATTAATTATATATAATTATTAGGATATTAAACATTTTTGTTATAAAAGTGAGAAAAAAATCAGCTTCAAATACCTTATGCCATAAGATTTCTTGTGTTATGTGTATGTGCGTCTATTTTTAATATGCTGTTTTCATTCTCTCAATTTCTTTTCTTGATATATATTTAAGAAAATTTATATATACGGTTGCTGGAATTTTGCTAATAAAATCCTGATTCAGTTTAGTAATTGCAGTGATTCACTTAACAATCATGGTAAAAAAAGGTTGTAACATCAGGAGTGACTCACTTAACAACTGCCTTGCTTAGCAACAGAAATCCTGGTCCTGATTATGGTTGCAAGTTGAGACCTATCTGTAATATGAAATTTGCTGCTCCAGGATTCTATTACTGGCACAATGCTGGCAAATGGTACTGTTCTTATTTACTGTTATTTATTTATGTATTTACTGGGCAAGCTAAGGACAGGGATTGGTGCATTGTCTCAACTTTGTTTCCTTTCTGTTTCTAAAATTACAAAAATCAGCAGAAAACCTGCCATGACTCTCTCTTCTAAATGTGGGCTGTGAGAGGAGATGCATTTTGGAAGATAGCTAGACTTGTTACTGTAGCCGTCTGTCAAAACTTGCAGGGTTTTTTGGCCAGAAGGTTTGGTGTGGGTGCTTTTAAAAGGAGTCTTGGTTCAAGAAGTTAAGATTATAGCTAGGCTGAATTGACAAATTATTTAAAATGAGAGAGGTGAGAAGTATAAAGAAAAAGGGGAATGTAAGAAGTGATGTATGGATAATCAAAGATGGCTTGCATGTGCACAAAAGTATAGAAAGGATTAGTATATGGTATCCGTGTAAACTAGAATTAGATTTGTTTCCTTTTTCTATCCTTGTGAGATAACTTTTGGATCATTATCTTTTTACTCTTTCTTCACTTTGTGTAACTTATATCAAAAGGGAACATCATGACAACCATACCTGGCTGAGTGAATATATACAGTGGACCCTCTACTTATGAATTTAATCCGTTCCGAATGCACATTCGGAAAGCAAAAATTTTGTAAGTAGAAAAGCAGTTTCCCATAGGAATGCATTGGAAATGAATTAATTCGTTTCCAGTGCATTCCGCCACTCCCCCTCCACAGCCTCACTACCTTACCTCTGCCTTCGCTCCCTTCACCGCCACTGCCTAGCCCCCCACAGCCTGGGGGGGTGGAGCAGATGCTGCCCACTCTATGCCGCCCCTCTTCCTGCCTGCGCGCGCTTCCCAAGCTCTGAAATCCATGAAAAAAAACACGATGTTTTGACTTTTTTTCACCAATTTTGGAGCTTGGGAAGGCCTTACGATGGGGGTGGGGGTGGAGCAGAGCAGACGGCATCTGC
>JANHFR010002900.1:105832-123167 GCA_032468015.1 Mimophis mahfalensis | reverse complement strand
AAGTTTGCAGGAAGCAGCTTCCTCCGACTCCCAACTTCTGCCTTGACAGATCTCTGGAGAGGAGGAGGAGGCGGAGGCGGCGAGGGAGCCGCGCGCCCTGGTTCCTGCACGCGCGAGGGAAAGCTGAGGGAAAGCAAGCCGGCCAGAGAGGCTTCTCGGAAGGGAATCCCCGTTTCCCAAGCCTGCGTGGTAAGAAAGATGCTGGGTTTGTTTGAGGGAAGGAGGGACCGTCCCTTTCGCTTCCCTCCCGGCCCGCCCGGGAACGGCCCCAACGCGCGCGCGTGTGTCGCCCCTGCCCACGCGCCGACCCCCAAGGGCTGCGCGGACGTGTGTGGACCCCACGGCCAGCTTCGTGGTCGAGCAGCGAAGGGTTTTCCTTGCCCGGCGAGAGAAGAGAAGCTGCCGCGGTGCCTCGCAGGGCCGGGCAATGGAAGCGGGGTTCGGGCTGCGGGGCAGGAGTGCCTGTAGGTCCCCATTCCCCCTCACCTCCATGCGAGAGATTAGGACGGGAGGAACAGATCTTCCACCCTTCAAGATGCTTGGCTTCCCAGGGACGGGGCGCTTCGGTAACGCTGCGGAGAAGCGGGAAGCCTCCCACTCTCCTCCCCTGGACGTTTGACAGCTTCCCCGGCGGCTAGGATCGCGTGTTGCTCCCTGCGCTTACTTTGGGGTCGCTTTGCTGTCAATGCAGCCGGTTGCGGGGTATTCCGTAAACCGTGGTTGAAATAAACCCTGGCTTAGCGCGACCCACCAACTCGCCATGTGCTTTCGGACAGCTTGCCTTGAACGGTACCATCAGTTCCTGCCGTCGGCGCACCTTTTCTGGGAGCCCCCTTCCCTCGATCCGACTTAATAGATCGCGAGCTAATGCTGCCCATTTCAGCTTTACTCCTAAGTAGGATTGCAGATTTTTGGAGCAGCGCTGAAAAAAAATAATATACAATTGCAGTGCCAGATGCAAGCTTAGTTCAACCGAGCCATGTGCAGTTGCTCTGGAATCAAAGTGTTGCACAGTGCATGGTGGGCTGCAACACCTATCTAAGAAGATAACGAATGTTATAATCCATTGACAGGGTGCCAGATTTGAGGGGAAACCTAATCTTAAAAATAAACATAAGGCTCAGTTCAGGTGACCTGTGATAATTTACATAAACTAATTGGTCCTTTATTTTGATTGCAATATACGCCCGATTTAGACAAGTGAGGGAAGGAATTGCAGCCTGTTAGCATGTTATTTACTATTACACAATTATTATGCACTTGAGTTCTTGGCTATGATTACAGGCTTGATTTGAAAGCATCTGAACTATGTCACTCTTACTATGTTTAGATCTTGATAAACGCTCTTAAACTTCAGGGACTGACTTCTTACTTAACAGCAATTCTTCCCTGTTTTTAAACTGCAGCAAAAACTACAAAATGCTGCAATTTGGTTCATGGGTTGTTGGATCTTAATGGCTTTATGATTGATTCTGACTTCATACTATGATTCCTGAAAAATCCCAGGTTTTGTGTTCAGGAAGGTGCCTGCTTTTCTCTGTCTTTCTGGGCAATTTGGTTGTGTGGACCCAATAGATTAAACTAGAACCCTGGGTCTGCTTCTTTGGAAATATGTCACAATAAACTTGATTGAATTTGCTCCGTACAAGCTAAAAGGGGAATGAACAATTAGATACCCATTTTACAATTGCTAGGTGAGATTACAAGGGAGTAGTTTATGGGATTGTAAACCCATTTTTTTTCAGGAAGGCATTATGTGTGGGATGAAAGTGTAGAAAACTATGCTGTGACATCACTCTGCCTGAGGTGGTGATAAATACTCCTCTAGAGACAATTACAAATACAACCAGCTAAATAGTCAAATATCCCACCAGTGTCATCCCAAGGCAAAAGGGTTTGTTGATCCATTTTTGGATGACATTGGCTTTTGTGGTTTGGTGATTCACCGTAAGATGCTTTTTAGATAACAAAGCTTAATGATGATTTTAAGATTTGTTCCTGTGGCCGTATCTGTTGTTAATGCTCCGCTGTAGTTTTAAACAGCTTTGCATGCTTTGGAGAAGAATTTCTTCACAGGTACTCCTTGCCTTATGACCGCAGTTGAGCCCAAAATTTCTCCGGCTAAGTGAGACAGTTGTTAGGTGAGATTTTCCCCATTTTACAGCCTTTCTTGCCACAATTGCTAAGTGAATCACTGCAGTTGTTGTTAACACGGGTGTTACAGTAAGTGAATCTGGCTTCCCCAGTGACTTTGCTTGTCAGAAGGACACAAAAGGTGATCAACTGACTCCCTTTGTGCATAAAATAACAGAGTTAGAAGGGACCTTGTAGGTCATCTAGTCCAGCCCCCTGGTCAAGCAGGAGACCCTATACCATTTCTGACAGATGGCAGCTCAGTCTCTTTTTCTTGAAAGCTCCCTGCAGTGGAAGCACCCACAACTTCTGAAGGCAAGCTGTTCCCTAGGTTGATTGTTCTCACTATCAAGACACTGTCAGTATCCCCTAGGACAGGAGACTCCAACCTTGGCAACTTTAAGATTTGTGGACTTCAACTCCCAGAATTCCTCAGCCAGCAAAGCTGAGAAATTCTGGGTGTTGAAGTCCACAAGTCTTAACGTTGCCAAGGTTGGAGACCTCTGCCCTAGGACACTGCAACCATCATAAATATGTGCCAATTGCAGAGCATCTGATTTTGTGACCATGGGAGTGCTGCTGCAAGTGTGGTATGGCTGTGAAAACTGGTCATGCCACATTTTTCAGAGCTTAAAATGGTCACTAAACAAATGGCTGTAAGTCAAGGACTACCTGCATTCATTTAATTATATACTGTAAACATCCTGCCTTTCATTTAGGAGCTGAAGATGGCATATAATGCTTCCTCCTCCAATTTTTGATCACAGCAACCCTGAGTGGTAGATTGGGCTGAAAGTTAGGGTTACAGGAGAATCTGGATGGGTTGAGTATGGCTAGCTGAGGAATTCTGGGAGTTGAAGTCCACAAGTCTTAAAAGTTGCCAGGTTTGGAGACCCTTTCTTTAAACAGCCTCTCTTCCGTTCAGGGCATTCACAGGAACTAGCTGTGGATTCCTACTTTAAACAAGGCCAAAATGTGAATCCAGACCATTTTTTGTTTGTTTGCTTTTGCTAATCCTTATTAACTGAAACACTGCTTAAAGGGCTATGTGAATGCAGAGAAGGACATATTGGCATTGCATGTACCAACATCTGGGCTAGATTACATGTGGAGTAATTTTAGAATAGGAGATGTTAATAGAATTGCTAGGTGGATAAAATTCTAGCAGGACAAACCTTTTATCTTTTAACCATGAAGGCAGATTTTTATTCTCAGTGGATCAAAATGTATTTGCTCATCTGTCTTTAAATAGAAGACAATCTTTTCCCTTACTGTTTTACCATTAGCTGGTAGAGTCAAGGAAGGTAATGCTGCTTTAAGAATGTGAAGCTGGAGCAGGGTTGACCATATGGCTGGGCAGATGTTTCTAAAGGTTTGATGAATTTTGTATGCAAAGGTTGTGTCCACTTTTAGCATTGGCACTGCCTGATTCAGAAAGCAATAGCTGTTTTTTTTCTCATATCAGTACTTTGCTTATGCATTTCAGTTAGAATTGCCAACTTCCCCTCCTCACCCTGTCCAAAAAGCAGGGTGTTTGTGCAACAACTGGAGATATTTTGGAGAGAAAACTTTTTCCAGCTTCTGGAAATATGGTGATGGAAAAGCTTTACCCACAAAACAGCTGCTTGGCACACAGCTGTAACAAGCTTAGGAGCCCTGCTGGGATAATAACTTATTAGCCTTTGAAGTATATTTTTAATTGCATTTATTTCTGAAACTACAATCTTTGTGGGAGGCAAGTCCGATTCATCTAAACAAGATTGATCTTTTATATAAAAATTCACAGGAACAAGATATGAGATTTTTGACCGGGGAACTGTGATGGGCTTTTGGTTTTTAATATTGCTTAAAAGTATTCTGCGAGAGTCAGTTTGGTGCAGAGAGTATGGTTCCAGGCTACAAGACAAGAGACTGTGAGTTCTAGTCCTATCTTAGACACGAAACCAGCTGGATAACCTTAGGCCTGTCATGTTCTCTCTGCCCTAGGAAACAGGCAATGGCAAATCACTTCTTAAAAATCTTGTCAAGAAAAATACAGGGACTCGTCCGGGCTGGTGCTAGGAGTCAAGAATGTCTTAGAAGGCATGTATATGTACTTTGTATGTATCCAGTAGCATACAAAATATATCCTTGTGTCATTCTAAAAATATAAAAATGTGCTTGGTCAGAGGTAGAGATTTTGTTGATAATATCTCATTCTTGTCTAAGAAGAACTAAGTAGTGAGAGGGCTGCAGTATAGCCCACATGCTTTACGTTATAAAGGCTTGCTTTCAATCTAGATTAGTTATTGACAAAGAATTATAGTGGAAAGGTTGTGTGGATAGGAGCTGCCAATAAGTACAGCATATGGTGGCTTATTCAGTAAACTTAGCCATAGTTTATTTGGTGAACCACATTTAAGAATCTTAAATCATAGCCTGTAAACCACAGTAGCCAGAGTTGCTTTGTATGCTGTGCTGAAATCAAGCAAACCAATTTACGGCTTGATGCGACATGAGAACCAGGTCAATATAGGGCAGTGTTTCTCAACCTTGGCAGTTTGAAGGTGTGTGGACTTCAACTCCCAGAATTCCCCACGCATCTTCAAACTGCCAAGGTTGAGAAACACTGCCGTAGGGGGATTCTGGAATTCTTTTTTCCATAGTTGCTGGCCCAGTCTGGTCCATTGTTGGGTTCATTCTGTTCATGTTTTAGAAACATATCCTTCAGAACAGTAAGATATGTATCAGAACAGACATATGTGTGCATTTCCTTCCACAGGGACTAATGAAAGAGTATATGAAGTTCTGTTCCCACACTTTACATCTGTGTGTGGGGGGGCATTTCTGCTCTCCTCCTGTGGTGCTTCTATACAGCACCACAGTGTGCAGTTCTCCTTAGGGTCTTAATCTGTATTTCAACTGTCCCCTGGTATTAAATATGCATTTTAAAAAGAAATATAGAAATTTATAAAGTTAATAATGTTAAAATCAGTACCGAATAAATGAAAAGACTTGTTAATTTCATAAGATTGTAAAAAAAAAAAAAGCAACCAGTTTATAATGCTAAATGCCATCAGCCATGTCACTTCCCATCAGGTCCTCTTTAGCCCTGTGGATGAAAGCAGCCATTTTTTTCATATTCTGCAAAGATGATATATCCTGTGAAACACTGAAATGAGATACTGCTTCTTCATTATAAAGGTGCATATCTTTCCTAATTTTTCTGAAAATGTGAATGCTTTATTATTTCATATTTATTATAGTTAATCTTATTGCTTTGTACCTTTCCAAGAACCTTGATAAAGCTCAGCAGAGAGGATCCTTAGCCTTCAGTGTCCAATTAATTACAGTACCTGCCTACATTATGCTGACTGCCTTCAGGCCACTCAGCTGTTGTGTTTAATCATGGTTTGCTGAATAACTCACATCTGGCTTAGTTCAAACAACATGCTCAATACAAAACAAACCATGTAATAACTTAACTCAATATCTAAGCTCAGCATTTGATTCACTCTGATGTATGATTCTTTTATTTATTCCACATATAGACACTCATGACCTGTGAACTGAACCAACCAAAGGTGAATTGAAGAGATTTCTTGGATAAGAAGTTAGACATTTTCAAGAAAAAACTAAGAAAGGCCAGTTGCCTTTTGAAAAGCACCTTTGGTTCAGACATGACCTGGATGATTGAGAATCTCCAGAGACATGTAAACTTAATATAATGCTGGTATCAAATAGGAGGAGGAATGGATATTATGTAATGTTGTCATCATGGGTTATTCATAAAATGAAGGTGGAATAAAAAAAAATAGAGCTATTCAATCTGCCCCACAAAAGCTAAAAAGTAGTGGGAGTAAATCTAGAATGGTTTTTGTGCAAACAATCAATGAAGAAGCAATGACTGCAAGGAACAAAGAAGGTAAGGATTTCAAGTACATCCAGTGATTAATTTTTAAAAGCACATGCATGCTGCATTCCTTCATGACCTGCCTTCACCTTAAACTGACTGTGTCGTGCCTGATTAAAGCCATTTACATCCCTTCAAGTCATCTTCTAAAGATCTAATAAATGTAGCAAAGCAGAATCTATCACAGAAAGAAGGAGCATCTTTCAAAGACAGTACATATATGCTCCTTCTGGGTATGTAAAGAATGACTGATAAACAAAGCACTGATATTAATCTTGCTTGTAACTGGATATATCTATTCATCCCAGTGGAGAAATGATTCTTGCATTCCTACCTATCATAATCATATGCTAGCCATCAATTTTGCTGTAGTATAGTATGGCAGGTATAGATCTTGTCAGCTTCAAATAAAGTCAGGAAAGTATCTGAAATTTTGAATAGATATTGCTAGTCAGTGCTGTAAGCAATGCTGTGCTAAATGAAAATTAGAGGACTTTCCTTTGTTCTTGTTTCAAATGAGGGAAGTGTTAGGTTACCTAAGGTGAGAATCTACCTACTGTATATCACTTTTCTTTCTGCACATTAAACTTCACTGAGAAACTGATGCTCAGATCTGGTCAAGTGGCAAATGAAAACAGATAACATAACACCAAATACATCATGTTACTATTACACATTTCTGATCAGGTATATCAGAGGCTAATTAATCACCTGCCAGGTGAAACTAAGGACAAGAGAATAAGCGACAACCCAAACTATAGTTCTACCAGTAATGGATCCCTAGAGTTTGGACTCTATTTGTTTTCATTCAACCCTCTAAATCAATTTGAAAAATGAAACGCTGATCAGAAATACCTCTTTTTTTATTCCTCTGAAAACATCTGCTTTGGGAAACTTTTAGTCAGAGACCAAATTATTATCTGAATTAATTCAGGTAATGCATTTATGTGTGAATTCTGAGTACTGGTACAATTATGCTGATTATGGCAAGACTCTACAAATTGATAATTCAGAGGATCTGCTACTATTACCTGATTACCACAATTTACCAAGAACCCTTCTTTCTCTAACCACAGAGTGCCTTAAAACTCAGTACATTTAAAATGTTTACCTGAGATTTAATAATTATTCTGTTAGACTCTTACATACCGGTAGAAACATATGTTTCCATTTACTCTTGACAGATACTTTCATTATCACTACAGCAAATCACACTTTGTGTACCCCCCCTCATCCCCCACAACAACAACACAGAAAACCCAATCACAACCACCTGTTAAGGGCAACACAGTTATCCGCCTTTTGTTACAATCCATGGGGAGCAAGGCAGTTTTCTTGTATCCATAACAACCTGCATTGATGCACAGGAATTCCCTAGTGAAGAAAGTGATGAAAATTATTCATGAAAAATTGTGCCATTTTGCTTCTGGCGGTGTATAGGAATTATCAGACAGGATTTCTATCCCTTCTTGCTCACTACTATCTGAAATGCAATTCCATCTGCTTGAATAAGACTACAACTCCACTGCTTTCAGTATTTGCATAGTACCAACCCAGAAAAAGCTAACATGTTTGCATATTTGAGACACCTCTATATTAACATTCTTTTATCCTTTTGCAGCCTTAGCCACTTCTAGATTTGTGGATTTCAGTTCTCAGAATTCCATAGCCAGGCATGGCAATTACTGAGAATTCAGAAAGTTGAATTCCATATACTGCGTAACTATAAGTTACCAGGTTTAGGAGACACTAGATAAACACCAGAAAGAAAATCTGAGGTGAAATTAGCATAATATGACATATCTAAGATTCTTGGACAATATTTGCTTTAATATCTACTATGTCAGTAAAAAGAGAGCAACAAGAACCCATTTCCAGGAATTTAACTGCTTTAATCATTGCTAACCAGAGTCCACACTGTATCTTCCTGCCCCAAATTCAGTTGCTTATCTTAAAGCATGTTTATTTCTTTGTTTGTTTGTCAAACATGTACAAGATAGCAGGTATATGTATAGACATAAAGATGAACAAAGGAAGTAAATATGGGGATGAACAAAGGAAGTAAAAATGGGGACAGTAAGACCGGGATGGTAGGCACAATGGTGCGCTAATACACACACACCCCCTTTATGGACCTCTTAGGAATGGGGAGAGATCCATGGTAAGACAGTTTGAGGTTGAAGCTGTGAGGGTTTGAGGCTGTAACAACGGAGTCAGGTAGAGCATTCCAGGTGTTGACCACACTGTTGCTGAAGTTGTATTTTCTGCAATCAAGTTTTAAGCAGTTTACCTTGCGTTTGTATGGATTGTTTGCCTGTGTATTATTGTGGTTGAAGCTGAAGAAGTCATTGACAGGTAGGACATTGTAACAGACAATTTTGTGTACTATGCTTAGATCGGACCACAAGTGACACAATTCCAAATTGTCTAAGCCTAATTTATTCATATGTATGAATAAATGCACACATGCAACAGGTATCTTTTTTTTTTGGTTCTCATGATGTAAAAAAGATGTTGAGACTCTAGAACAGCGATGGCGAATGTTTTCACCACTGCGTGTCGCAGCAGCCGGTGCGTATGCACTATTGCGCTCATGCATGCCGGCACCCATGGTGCAATGCGTGCATGACCCGCACGTACACACACGTGACCGCTCCGTGGGTACAGGCGCGATGGCCCCCGCCCCCCTGCATATTCGCAGTTGCGGAATGCAGCTGCTCTGCGTTCCGCAACTACGTATTTAGGTCCGACAAGACCCTCGGGTGGGTGGGTGGGCCCACTTTGAGAGACCCATGCGTGCCATGCGGCAGGGCTCTCCATGCCACCGCCGACATGCGTGGCATAGGTTCACCACCACTGCTCTAGAAAGAGTGCATACAAGAGCAACAAAGATGATTAGGGGACTGGAGGCTAAAATATGTAAAGAACGGTTGCCAGAACTGGGGATGTCTAGTCTGATGAAAAGAAGGATTAGGGGTGACATGACAGCAGTGCTCCAATGTCGCAGGGGCTGCCACAAAAGAAAGGGAGTCAAGCTATTCTCTAAAGCACCTGTGGGCAGGGCAAAAAGCAACAGATAGAAATTAATCAAGGAGAGACGCAGCTTAGAACTAAGGAGATATTTCCTGACAGTTAGAACAATTAATCAGTGGAACAACTTGCCTCCAGAAGTTGTAAATGCTCCAACGCTGGAAGTTTTTAAGAAGAGATTGGATAACCATTTGTCTGAAATGGTGTAGGGTTTCCTGCCTAAGCAGGGGGTTGGACTTGAAGAACTGCAAGGTCCCTTCCAACTCTGTTATTCTATTCTTTTTCTTTGCTTTGTTGAGAAAAAATGCTATATTGTTAGCATTTCAGACTCAGCCCAAAGACAGCCAAACTGGATAATGATGGTTGAAATAGTAATTCTCTAAACCCAATGCACACTTTCCAGTAGATCTTATTTATCACAAGCTTCAATCAAGCTTAATGCATCTATTTTCATGGAGATTAGGGTTTGGGATTTTCATTTACAAAGAGAAAGTAAATACTGGATTCCCTGGGGGACAAGAATAGGAAAAAAATGAAGACAGGAGCTACATCTGCACAGTTCTAAAAGGATAACATATTACTTTCACAATTAATGCAAGTCACAATGTTAAAGGTATCTAGGCTCAAATATTTTAGGAGAGAACAAAGCTGCTATAACTCCCATGCCAATGGCCAAACTGACGGGTGTTGATGGCAGTAACAGTTGAAATATTTGGAAGGCAGCCATTTCCCTGCTCCTGGGAGGAAAAATATGCTCCATAATGAATTCAAGAATGCACTCTGAAGGATCTTTGGCAACTCACAGATCCAAGGCGTGTGGTAACTTAATGAAACAAATAAACATTTCCTGTTTAAATTTAGTAAATAAATGTCTGTGCACAAATTCATAAATGTATATTTCAGGTTGAGGTAAGATGCCAACCCCCCCCCCCCAACAAACTATGTGTTAGAGATCTAGTACTAAATTCTTAAGAGATCATGACACTTTGTTGTAGAATAAAATAGCTTTAAGGAAAGTAAGCGATTACTGCTATGGAGTCTAGTATACGTCAACAGAAGATCAATCAACCAGTCACATGCCTAGAAGAAAAATAAATATCCTTTCTAGAGATATGTCAGATTCTCTCATCTTAACTGCTCAGATTCATTAATAAGAATATTGACAGGAACTTGCTGCTTTTAACAAAATGACAAAACATATCACCAGCTTTGCTGCAGCACAAATCCACCTGTTCATACCTGCATTCCACATCATGACACACAAATGGGACAGAGCTTGTGTCACAATTTTTCAACATTTTCAACATTCCAACTTGCATTGCTCCCTTTCTTCCTCCACTGCATTCCTATCTGCAAGATGCATTATTACGGCTTCCGAGATTATGTGTTAACAAATATGGTGGGACCAACCAACTAAGAACAACTTTGCTTTGCTTATGAATATACAATGGTACCTGACTGGCTGTATAGACAGAGATGGAGCTTGATCTCATCCATAAATATTAAGGGTAATAAATTATATTATAAGACTGAAAGCAAGAAACAAGTATGCAGAACATGCAATTTGTCATATGCTAACATTTCTCATTAGACAATGTTTTTCCTTATTGAGAAGTTGTCATGTTATTAAGCCTATGATTCTACAGTAACAATACGTTTATTCATTCAACTTTTATACCCATCAATCTGAAAGAAGTGACTCTGTGTAGCAAACAATCAATTAAAATCAGTTACAATATAGTACAGCATTTAATATATATGGCAGTTGAGAAAAATGTCATAATAGATGTTAATATAGCCAAGAAGAGGGATTCTTCTCAGACTCAGGGCCCCAGGCTTGGCTACAAAGCCAGGTCTTCAAGGCCCTTATGAAAAGCCAACAGAGTTGAGTCATCCTCAGCAAGGATGGGGGAATGTTCCAGAGGGCAGGAGCTATGGCAGAGAAGGCACATTTTCTTGTTCCCACCAGCTGACATTCCTCAGATGACAGGATCTTAACCTGCCCAACCACCCAGACCAAACTGGATGAGTAGAAATTATTGGGACAAGATGGTCCCTCAAGTAACCCAATCCCAAGCCATGAAGGACTTTAAAGACAGTTCAACACCTTGAACTTCATTCAGAAACACACAGGCAACCAATGCAGTTCATGCAATAATGCTGTTACGTGTTGAACATCTGACACCATTTACTACGTGGGCAGCTACAGTTTCCACTAGCTGAAGCTTCCAAAGGTTTTTCAAGGGCAGCCCTATGCAGCCCATATTGCAGTAATCCAGGCAAGAATATTTCATGGAGAAAATGAATTTACAGAAGTAGAAAGAAATATTCCTTCTAACTACAAAAGTATTCTAAGGGGACACTGGAAGTCCCCTCCCACGGTTACAGATCCCGTAGCCCTAAGACTAGCACCTGCTCTTTTCTTTGCACCCTGCAGTGTCTAATAGGGTAAGACTCTAGCAATAAATTGCTGGAATTGTAATTAACAACCAAGGCTCTTTTTCTATTAATTTATGAAATGCACACACACCACCTCTGATCCCAGTAGTACAATCAGCACATCTTATTAACACCTTCCAAAAATCCCATTTCCTTTCTTGCTCCATTTACGCATGAATGGTTCATTTGTGAAACTGGCAATGAAACAAGCATGTTTTCATTTATTTACCCTCCTTTTTCCCAAAGTATAAGAGTTCATGTTTGTTCTTTTCCACTGTAATAATCATATAAAATATGTACTCCAAAACTATTGCTGTCCAAAAATATGTTTTAACCAAACCTACCAGTACCCAGAAATATGTTTTAATGCATGAAATTTAATGAAGTTTGTGGTTACTGCAGCAAATATATCTGAAAGTTAATGGGATTTTACCATTCTATAAAGCAACTGAGAGACGATGCAGTTGAATTTTCATGTCAAAATACCTATTTTCCTTTTCCTTAGTGAAAAACTACGCAGGAATTATTATTATTCAACATATCAACTGATGCCCTAGATTTTTTTTCTCGAAGAGCTTTGGTGGGAAAAGATATGAAAATAGTTTCCCTCCATTCTTTTTCTGAAATGGTATAATCCTGATGGGACTGAATTATTTATGATCTCCCACCATGCAAATTAATTTGTTCTTACTCAGGTAACTGGGAAATTTAAAGTACCCTTTTGTCTGACTCTAGATATAGCACAGTTGTTAATATAAAATCACATCAGCTGTTGCCATATACCTTACCCTCTTCCCTTATCTTTTATTCTTCTCTAGTGAAATTAAAATGTCAACCATAACCATAAAACAGTGACCTTTCAGAGGTTTTTTGTATGTGGTGTGGACTCGATTTCTTCTAATTTTAAAATAAAAAATCTGAAGCTTGTATTGAAATAACCTAACAATTTCATATATTCAAGTTTAAATGACAATTTTTGACTTTTAATTATCTGTATATATTTATAGTATATAAACATCTGTATATATGTTTACAATTCAACAACCAAACAAATCTATGCAGCATTATAACACAAGAATTTTTAATACATTATAGTACAGATAAATACTGATGCCATCAAATGCTGAAACAACAATAAAATAGTTAAACTGGGGATTAATTTAAAGAAGCTTGGGGAAACAATTGTGAGCTACCTCACTGTATTATGTTCTATTAGAAATAAACATGGAAATAAATAGGGCACTCCTATTGTGATTTATTGTTTAAATTTGTACATTAATACTACAGCAGATCCAAGCTATCCCTAACTTCATAGTTCATCTAAGAAACAGTATAGGTTCTGAGCACATGTAATTTGGCTTATGTGAACATAAAGAGAGGCGTGACATCCCAACTTTATTTCTTAAAATTTACTTGATCCCACAGAATAAGGTGGATTTTAAATAAATATTTTGAATCATACAATTTTGATGCAACTATATTATTTCTTCTTGTGTTCTATATAAATCTCACCTCTCTATTTATATAACAGTAAAAGAACTTGATTTAAAGGACTTGATTATTAAAACAAATAAGGATCAAATGTGACATTTTCAAGCATGTAAGTTTGTTTCTTAATGAAATGCATTGACTCCTTTCCATTCATTATGTTACTAATTCATTTTATGAACCAATTCCTTTATAGAAATGGGAAAAATGTTCCACCCTAGAAGCTTCTCTCTTGAAATAAATGTCTCCACATTTAGAAACTCTGGTTCATTTCAGTTGACCCAGTTTTCTTTTAAAAAGCTCATAGCAGCTAATAACAATGGGGGAAAACAAATACAATAAAAAGTAAACAATTTCTAAAAATTGTTGAATACGAATGAGCAGAGTACAAAGACAGTAGAGAAGAAAGGCTACTTTACTTTCGAACAAGCAAAAGTATAGATTATGTAAGAATTTTAAGAAGGATACCGGATTTGGAACCCAAAGGGGTTTTTTTAAGAGAGAAAAACCCATTACTGGAGATTTAAAAAACACACACACGCGCGCACACACAAACACACGGCTAATCATCTCAACCTTTCTACTACAAATACAGAAGAGAGCTTCCAACATTTCTATTCCAAAATTCAAGTCTCTTCAATCACTATCCTGTATGAATCATTAGCTTTCAAGACATGAGTTGAGAATCAAAACATCCCAAGAATATGTTCATTTGGAAGTTGTTTATTTTCCACAAGTTGACAAGAAAAGCCCAATGTCTTTCATCCTCATCTCTTGCTTGGAATTAGAATAAATGTATATAAAGCCTCCATGGGCTATGAGACTTCAATCAATGGGGGCGGGGGATAAGGACAAGGAGCTGAGTGAGATAGATTGAGGCTGCTTGAAGTGCCAAAGTAGAATGTAATGTACTGCAAATGAATTCAGGAAGTAAAATGGGGATATGATACAAAAAAAGATCTGCCAGTCCTTTGCAATGCTAAATCTGTTGTTACAAAAAGCAGAGCCCAAAGCTGTTGTTTTCTTAGGCAGAAACAGAGGGCTTCACTCTATACTGCACTATCATTTTACAAAGGAATATGGCATAGAGAGTTTTGACCACAGTGTTATACACTTGCATGATTCTACATTAGCAGCTTATAATGACTATTCCAGCCCATTCCAGCCCTCTGTCAGTATTAAATAAGCAAGCAGACCTACCTTTATCACATTTCACACTTAAACAGTTTTCCCTTCTCCTCCCTCCCCATCCAGGGCTGGTGTTCAATCACCTCTCAGTCACCTTTATCTGAAATGAGAAGGTCCTTCATGCCAGGCCTGGGATGTTGTGGTCATGGCTGCAAAAATCCAGGAAACATCCAAATTGCTCAGTTGGGTGCACAAAACTGTCTCTCTCTGTTTCCAAGGAAGCAGACCTCTGGCCTTCCACAGCTGAGAAAACTAAGCAGACCTTTTTCTAGGGTCAAAAGATAGATGCCATCTAACTGCTACAGAAAAATTACCCTTCCCGGGCCAGCCCTCCTCCTCTGTGGCTTACATAGAGGCTCATTATCTCAAGCCCACCAAGCCACAGCAAATGGGAGGGCACACGCTGCCACGCTGCTCCACTCTCTTCTTGTTTACTCCTCCTCCCTCCCCTCTCTGTGGATTCCCCTCGTGAATAATGCAGAAGCTGTAGTTCCAGACACTGCCCACTCTATGCTTCTCTCCCAAAGCTGCTGAAAACAGCTCAGAGTGCCAGCCAGGGACAGGCTCCATGTTCTGCATAGTGCAAGCCCCAGGCCCTTGTATGACAGGCCTGTGTTCTGTTGTTCCAAAGATGCTGTCTCTTTTTGTACCGCTTCTGCTTGTGAAACAACACAAAAGTCACAATGAGAGTAGGGAGTTCAAGTGAAAAGGGGACGTTCTCATTCTCCTCTCTCTCAGGATAACCATTCAGAAGCAAAAACAGCCTTTGCCAGGTGGGGTTCACTCAAGAGTTGTGAGCTAGCACAACCTAGAAGACAGTTGAGTGGAAGTTTTTTCAGGACCTACATGGTGCAGAGATCTTAATGAGTCTATCAGGGTTTCAATCCTAAAAGGAGGAAGGAACAAGGCACAAAATATGGAGTCAGGATAAAACCTGATGGATTTAAGTTTAATTGAACACCGTAAGAGTAAGACAAGGCTTTAATGTGGTTGAATGGAGTCCTGAATGGCTCCTATTCTACATATTTACCTTAAACTTTCAAGCAAAAAATTAGCGCAGATTCAACCAGCTAATATTCTTTGTATTTTCTTTTTCCATGCCTTCCCAGCCCAGGGCACAGATCTATTGGATTGGGCTACAATAAGATGCTTTCCTATTGGTCTTTGCTTGTCTCCAATTACTGTAGGCAGATGCTATTTATTATTAATATAACTGCAGATCCCTAATACCACATCCTGACTTCTGGCATCCTGCCATGTATTTGTTCTTATGTTATTGAATGCCCTAGAATTTATTTTTATTTACAGGACTAAGAAGACTAAGAAGAGGAAAGAGGAGCTTATTCTTTTAGAAATACATCAAAGTCAAGGGTCAGTTCTAAGAAGACAGATAGGGGACTATCAATTCATCAGAGTGCTTCATATATTGTGTTATGATGTACAGAATGGTTTAGAGCTGGTGCTGAGGTACAAAAACTAAGCATGGAGAGTCATATATGCCTTCAAAGCCTAAGTTGTTGCCTTCAGAACCTCTAAAAATGATCAACAATTTTGGGTGTTAATATGTCAAAGTGGAAGATATTAAATACTGTACATAATCGTTGAAGAGTAATAATAGAAGTATATTTAACTTGAATTATATTTTTCATTGGAAAGGATGGCATTCAATTTTACCCTGGTCTGGGTATGTTCTCAACCCAGCAAAAGTTGTTTGCTTCTGGCTTATCATGTCATACTTTATAATCCATGATTCAGTGCAGTGTTTGTACCTAATCAAATACTGTTCTACCTAAGTCAATATTGTCAACACTGATCGATACATAATCCAGCATTAAAGCTGGAACCTAAGTTGCACCATTAGAGTACAAATGAGTAAAATGTGTTTCATATTGTCGAGTATTATCAAGGGTACCATGGTTTCCAAAATAATCCTTATAACTAATTTTTCAGATGTATATGTTATAAACAAAACAATATCAAAAAAAGTAGCTGCAACTTTATTGCTATGTATCTTTTAAAAACTGAAATAAATGCAATGTTTGCAGTAGCCAGCAACTAAGAGCATTAAATCTCTCATCTCCAATGCTAAGTAATGCCAACCTGAAATATGAGTTGTATCATCTATGGAAACTAGGATGTGGAGGAGATATTACCTCACGGTTTCCCTGTCCCTGGTTTCCCGTGAAGGATGTCCAAAGCAACCCTTATCTGGCCTAGGCACAAAGGGAATTCATTTTTAGATTAAGCTGCTTATTTACAAATCTCTAGGTTTTGTTTTTGCACAGAGGTTACATAACAAGGAAGCAATATTAGTTCTGTTAGCATGAAACTCTTCAAACTTGGGAAGACTTGCACACTGAAGTTCTTTACATTTTTTAAATTAATTTTGCTTTTAAGAAAAACTAATTTACAAACCCCAGTACAACCAAAGATATGACTCCCTTTCTAGGCAATTGCTCATAGCTTTCTCCAGTAAAATGAATCTGTTATTTACCCACTGATTTGCATGCTATGAAATAATTGTAATACAGCTACACTCTGAGGCTGGTTCTTTCATCTTTAACATAGAACCAAAATAGCTTATTCAGCCAGACTACTGAATTTCAAAAGATCTTGGACAAGATCATATAGAAAACGACTCACCAGCCTCCTTTGTAATGCTTTTCAGTGCTGTAGCTGTTCTGCTGATTCACTTACTGCATTGCTGGCAATACTGATTGGGGGATATTTTGAGAGATTTGCAATACTCCAGCTTTAGAATATTTCGAGTTGGCTAAGGGGTTAACCCAGATACTTATTCAGAACAGTGACAACATTAAGAGGTACTGAAAGAATAATTGCTTCGCTGCAGGAACAATAGCCCAAATGGAATTCCCCTCCCCATCTCCCTTCCCAATATGCTTGGCTAGTTTTCAAATGGTTAAATGTTTGTATATTGCCCCAAAAATTTAAAAAAAGAGAGATACTGATATTAGTGATGAAATTTACAATCGTCTGGATCTTTGCAAGGCTTTTATTAGGATTATCAGAGAAGACTTTCCACTCACCCTAATTTTCCAAATTTAAGAGATTGGAATTTTATCCACAATTATCACATTTTTGTCTGCCATTTCCCCCCACCCCCACCCCCAATATCTACTCAGCAAATGAAATACTGTTGGGAAT
>JANHFR010002899.1:183473-194196 GCA_032468015.1 Mimophis mahfalensis | reverse complement strand
CCCAGAATTCCCCAGCCAGCAACGCTGGGAGTTGAAGTCCACGCATCTTCAAACGGCCAAGGTTGAGAAACACTGGTATAGAACATGAGCATCTTCTGTATTTTAAATATTTGAGTTAAGAACGCCACATGAACACCACCACAACATTTTGACATGAATGGCAACTCAATGATCCCAAGGCTAGTTTAGATAATGTATATGTATATTTAGATAATTTCATGTAGTGAAATGTATATTAAATATGGTTTGAAGTTTCCTGATTCTGGGCACAGAGTGTGTGCCTACTTCCCATCTTTTCTTTCTTCCCCTATACATTTTGGTCGTGAGTTTCACTCATACCCTGCAGCAGTCATAGTATGAAAAGACATTCATATGGCCACATTTGAGCTACATTCATCTCATTTCAACAATAGTCCTGTCAATTGAACTTGAGTTATGATTCTAGATCTGTCAGATCCTAGGCTTACACTTTTAACAAGAAAAAATATGTCACCACAGAATTTGGGATGGAATAAATCCTTAAGAGTAAAAATTTTTTAAAGTGATGTATGACAGTGGTTCGGGGAAGAAAGAAAGTGTTGGCATTACCTTAATGTCTGGGAAATCCTCATAAGCCCTACTAGGAAATAACCATTTAGGAAAAGCACTTAGAGCGTGGCTAAATTCTTTCCAATTCCTTTAGTACACAATTATCATGGGAAATACCTGTCTTTTTAGCTATGTAATTAATAAAGTAGTGTATTATGTCTCTGTGTTTGCTTCTGTTTTCCACTGAGTTGGGTTTGTGTGACTCTGTGCATTTGTGAGCATGTGTGTACCACAAAGCATAAAGCACATTACATAAGCTTTTTTCTGGATTATGTGACAAGGAGGGAAGGCAATGTAGAACGGAGTAATCAGTAATATTCTGAGCATGCTGCCTGTCCCAAGGGAAAATATTGTGGGAATTTTTCTAGAATGTTTTTCTCTGCAACCCTCAGCAGATCTAGCCCAGTTTTAAACTAATTATCTCAATTGCCAGTTTCTCCCATCATAGCAAATTGATTCACATATTCTGTTCATGTTTTGAAGAGTTATTCTAATGCACAGATAGTCATGACACTGGTTGGGTATGTGAGAAAGGTATCAGTATAAATTGGAATCAGACCAGCATGCTTGATCAATTATCGAATAAGGTTCTACTGCTCGTAATTATTTGGTTCTGATCTACTATATGAAAACAATCATGTCATGCTTATGAACTTTCCTTCATCTGGTTCCAATTCTTTGGAATAGACTCCCACCAGCATTACATTTGGAATGGGATGATTTATTTTTTAAAAAAATACTTTAAAAATTACTTTTTTGTGTAAGTTGTGTAAAGAAGTTTTTAACTATTTGTTTGAATGTATAAAAGTTAATCATAGACCTTATAACTACCGGTAATTGTAATATTTTAATAAATCAGTAGTGAGTTAATTGTATGCCCTTAGATTATTTATAATCATATGGTAAATAAAACTATACAGTACTCATCTGCATGGAATTCAGAGGCACCAGACCTTCATTGTTATCTCAACTTTATGCTTTCTGATACGACTGAAGTCAGAATCTATTGCTGGTAATTCTGAACATTTTCTGATAGTTGGTTCCCACAAAATGAATATGAATCTTTTAAACTTTAAGTAGACTTAAATATGGATTATTTTAAAATTCTACAAAAATAATCAAAATCATATAAGATATCTAGAAGACAGAGCCTAATTCTTAATCCTCCAAGCAAAATTCTTCTAGCTCATCTGGGTTTGAGTTCTGAAATGAGATCATAGTCATTTTTTTTTAGATTCCTATCCATGTGTGTGAGATAGAAGAAAAATACAGTGATGCTTAATTTATGAATGAACATGAAATTCCTGTCTCCTGTTACAGAGTATTTCTTACTAACTGAATTTGCTTTTTAAATTCCAAATTTTTTCACTAGCCAAAATATTTGCCTATCAAGCTTTAAGGCAAACCAGACACATTTAATAATACTGTTGTCTTTGGCCATCAATCTGATTCTCCAAGATATTTATGTTCTTTAGATTTTAACAAGAATGCATACTCAAGATGATATAACACAGACTTGGATTGGACATAATGCAGCAAATCTGTGATCTAGGATTACATGCATGATCCTTGTACTCATCAGCTCTCTAAACCTCTCTTTAAATGAAATTCTTTCATTTTCTGAAAATGCTGTTGGGGCCTGTGTGGAGCCCAAAGCCATTCTTGAAAACAAAGATAGGTTAACACTTGCAGCATGTCAGCCTTATATTAACTTATATATGTTGAAGGGAGTAGGGACAAGCAACAAGGGAGATATTCACAAGAACATTGATATTATGGGTTTATACTGCCCTCACAATAAACCATATCTTGACATTTGGCTTGCAAAGACTGAGTAATTTCCCATTCATTTAAGCAAGGTGTGGCATATCTTTCCCTCCACACATTCAGTTAGATTGCCAATACTTATATCTCAAGGACCTGAGCATGCAGGTAGGAGAATCCATAATCTTAAAATGCAAGCACATATACCAGTGCTGATCCACAGAGCTTTCTTTTGCCCAGAGAGAGAAAGAGAAAAGGGTTTTTTTAGAATATTAGCCTTTGGATTGAGGGAGTTTTGACTAAGCAAAACCAGCAAGGTATTTTATCCAGTCCTTCTCTTATTTAAAAAAGCTTGGTCTTCATGCAAAAGGGAGGAAAAGAGATAGCTGGGAGATGTGAAAGAAATGAGTTCACCTGGGAGGGGACCAAGGAGGAAGAAGACTTGAAGAAATATTGAAAATTTCAGGAACCTAGAACCTAGAATCAGCTTCCTGAATTAGTTTCCAAAAGAATCAGAAATGAGCAAGAGTAAAGGAGGGGAGAGAAGGTGCCATCCACTTCTGTGATGATTTAATTTGTTGCAGAATACATATGTCCAGTATGACAAACTGCATTGATTCCATTGTAATTTGAATCATAATAAACGAATGCTACCATTCCATTCCTTTGGACAAACATTTATGGACCTTCGACCTGATTGCAATAACTACCTAGTACCGTAGATGTCTTGGAAGAGAGTACTAGCTTGAGGCCTGGCAGCTTCACAAGCCACATGCAAAATAAAATCTCTAATCTACAAACTACCTTGCAAACCAACATATTGTTGCTTGCATCCTTTTACATATAAAACCAGTCCTGGATGTTTTTATTTGCCTATCAATAAGGTTTTTGAAGTCATTAAAAAATGAAGCCATTGATGTCATTGAAGGTAACATTAAAGACCTATATAGCTACAGTAAGATCATAGTCTAAGATTATGTTCCCCAAATAATAACGAGCTGCTCATGAAAAGTCCACAAGCAAGAGATGAATGCCATCATCCTGTACTTAATTATCCAAATTAAGGGACTAAAACTACTATTTCACGTTTTTTATCTGGTAACTCTTTTAAGTAGCCATAAAAGCTAACCATCACCCTTAACAATGGCTAGCCAGATCCTTTTCACCAGAGTCCTCCATAAATTGAATTCCTCAGACTTTTGGCATAGTAGTAATCTTAATATAAAATATATCCAATCACTATCTGAATGTGTAGATGGCAAGGAAGAAAAAGAGAAGTGTTTTCTCGCAAATCAAATGAGTATTTTTTTTAATAAGCGGGCAATAAAATATTGGAATTCACAAATCTTTTTTTTTTTTTACAGGAAAGTACTATAGCTAGGTAAAACTCTGTGATTCTGATGCTTTTAATGGAGATTGATGATACGGACAAGCATATATACTTTGCCTTGCTGGAAATGACAGTACAGTGTGAGGCTAAAGGAGAGCAAAGCTATAAACTCTACTTTAATACACCATACATAGATGTACTACTTTGAGAGAATTTGAAACTCCATTATGATATAACATGTAGGAACTATCACTGCCATGGGAGAACAGAAATGCTGTCTCATTTATGTTTAAGGTCATAAGTATAC
The DNA here is from genome assembly GCA_032468015.1 of Mimophis mahfalensis. NCBI lineage: Eukaryota > Metazoa > Chordata > Lepidosauria > Squamata > Mimophis > Mimophis mahfalensis. The sequence continues at coordinate 190,207 of JANHFR010002899.1, read as the reverse complement.
AGGGACAAGTTATCTTGAAATATAGGGAGACAGAGGGGGGTTGTGGAGTGATGCTTACAGAAAGAGATGCCCTACGAAGGAGCAATGGCATTCTAGATTATACTGTCTGTAGATAAATATAGTAGAAAAATTGAAAGGGAGCTCCTGGGAAAATAACTACTATGAAAATAAAGTGAGTGGTTATAAGATAAAATGAGACCGTTTATGGACATTACAGCTTAGCTGATATTTCTAGACTTTGGAAGAGCTAAAGTGTGATAGTTGTTTTCTTTTAGGTGAAATATTTTTATTCTGTTTTTAATCATCTAAATTAATTCCATAAGTGGAAATTATTGGAAGTTATCCAGTTCTGATGCTATACATTAAACTGTTTTGTCTTTCTTTGTGATTTCAGCCAGAGAAATGACTAGAGGAAAATTCCTGAACATCCTGGAGAAACCCAAAAAGTAACTGAATGTGTAGTAAACTTAAAAAGAGCAGCAGCACCTTGTTATTGCAGAACTTCTAGTATTGTCCATGTAAGCCTAAATGAAAGGACCAAACGTACCGAAATTCTCATTGTTTCACCTTTCTTTTGAGGATAACTGTTATGGACTACTTCAGCATTGGCTAGCATCAGTTCTCTTAACCTCCTGGCTCCAGCTGGTTCTGCCCTGTTTACCTTAACAAAAAGAAAAGGACTCATTTACTCATGGTTGCTGCACACAACTATAACAATATGCATCTTGTGATAATACCCTTGTCCCAGAGCAGTACACAGCATGGCACTTCTGTATGTATGTCCATCCCACACCATTAGAAGACAAGCACTTTATAATACCCACTTCTGGACAAATGCATAATTTGAAATGAAAACTGACTAGTGTTCTTTAATATAGATAATCCTAATTTTATAATTGTAGAAGTTTACAATTTATATTGATTTTTATTAGGTATATAAATATATATAAATAAATAAATAAATAAATAAATAAATAAATAAATAAATAAATAAATAAATTAGGTACAAAGGCTGCAGAAAAAATAAGGATTGTATCATTCTTGCACGTTCATGTAATTTTAGATATAGGATGGGATGGGAGGTTACATTCTATCAAATTTCTATTTGGTTGATTTTAAGCTTTACCTAAATGTGACTGCAATGGAAGCGTGAAGAAAAAACTAAAGAAGATAATAAGGGGAAAAAACATTTGTATGAAGAAAACGTGTGTGCTTGGCATAATCATTTACCATACTCTTTAATTCAGCTTCAGATCTCTTAAAAAATGTCTAAAGGCAAAATAAATTCTCTGTCATATCTTTTTAGGTTACCCAGTTCGTATTATATTCATATCTCTAGAAAAGATATCTTCAAATTGGATTTCTCTTTCGGGTGTACATAAAAGATGTTTTGTACAGTATATAGAAGTGACAAATTATATATTGAAAAGCCATGGTTTCTCATTGAGTCTCCTCCTTCTCCAGAAATACTTTCAAAATAGCTAGCTGGCAAGGCACCAACCAGGTCAAGGTCTTTTCCTTGCACTGGTTTCTCTACCATAAAGCACTGAATAGTTTCCCTGAACTTGGTACTTAGATTTGTGAGGTATGGTGACTTTGAAATTTTGGAATTGAAAGTGTCAAATTAGGGAAAGTTGTGCTAGTTACATTTGGGGAATTACCAAGCTAAAGTTAAGCACTTTTACATCCCATTAAAGTGATATTACAGTATCACTCCCATTGTGGAATAAGCATAATTGAGAAAGGCCTAATTTTGGATCTGAACCTGCAAGTGTTTTAATCAAAACCATTTGAAAAACAAGAATTTAATATTGGATTGTTTATCAAAAGTTTATTTTTAAAAAAGTTGACATCCCAACAAATCTTTGAAGTTTTCAACATGCGACTGTATACAGTTCAATTTACTGTAGCAGTAATGCAACTTTGGAAATGTAAGAATGCAATATAAACAAGAAAACAGTATGCAGTTTAATATATGCTGTAAATGATGGCCATTTTCTGTGTTCTGGTGGTTTGTAAATTACATGAGTGAGATACTTCTCATATACAGCAAATCAGCCATATTTCAATTTTAACTTATTATATATACGGTATTTTTTCTAGAACAGAAGTTCTAGATTAGAACATTCTAATCACATACTATACACCAAATGGAAATTCACAAAGTTTGCCCTGTCAGGACATTATATTTGTTGGCCTGAGCTTTAGATGCGAAAGTATTAAATTGGTGCCGATGATGAACAGCTAGCAAAATAATATTAGGAACAGGAAAAAATGTGCTTACTGCTCAGAGAAAAAGTTGTTTTTCAGTGGTAATCTATTTCTGTTTAGGAATACTGCAATTGTTACCTTTTTTGTTTGGGGGTTTTAATATATAGTAACTCAAATTTGAACATTTTGAAATATCCTAATGATTGAAGGATGGGGGAGAGGTAGATTTTAAATCTGGCATTAAAAACAAATCTCACATTAAAAACAAAGTGGTTGACTTTTTGCTGTATTATACTCTGTCCAAAATACATTTGGAGCCTTGGTTATGGACAACTTATGGACCCCACTGCTAGGATCCGATTAGTTACCCCTTTTACATTTGAAAACATTGCTTTTTATTCTAAAAATTTGTAATTCTGAACATATACCAAATTATTGGTATATGCTTTAAGTAGAGATATTTATATTTTTAATGCATAAGTATGTTAAATATTTAGTAAAAGTGCCCTACATTGGTAATTTGTATGTCACAATTTTGTGCTTTTGATAGTAAATAAAGTTACATTTTTAAAACATTCCTGTGAAATCTAGACTGTTGAATCATACTTCTTAGATAAACCCCCGACTGACATTATGCATATTTATGTGTTCAGAATTCGTTGGATTTCATGGGAATTATTCTCAAGCAAGTATTCGTATATTATCTGATTATTAATAGGAGGCACCTTGCTGGTTTGCTACAGACAGGTTAAGTATCTTCATTCTTTTAACAAATATTTTTATTAACATTTGAGGTATGTTAAATATATTTTATGGTTCAGTATTTTTTTTAAAAAGGATAAAGCTTTGAAAGCAGAAATGAAAAAAGAATAAAATTCAATCCTACTGAAATTTGAATAGTTTCCACAAACAGCTGTGCATTTTTTACTTTTTGGCTCCATTGGTCTTCCTTCTGATTTAACTCCAGTAACTCAGTATCCTTGGTTCAGGTAAGTATTTATAAGTGAAACTGCAAAGAGAGGTATTATGAAGTAAAATACAATTATTTTAACTTTAAACTTAAACTAGTCTTTATGAACAATCCAAAACTAAATTTCAGAGTAGTGGCTCCACAACATAGGAAAAGATACAACTCAAAGTACAGTAAATAAACACTTGAGTTGAGAATTGAAATAAAAAAAATAGCTACTTCATAGAAAATATTTTTTTTCTCTTCAAATCTGTAATATATCATTTAATATCCTCTATAGTTCTTGGATGCTTGCGCTTAGCCCCAAACTTTTTTGTTTTGCATCTTAACATTCAGATGGATTTTATACATAACTAGCCGATAACCCGGTGTTGCCTGGCTATTTATTTATCCCAATCCTGTACTGGACAGGAATGGCAATGTGAAGTGGCAACGTAAGTGTGGAATGGGCTGTCCTCTCTCCTCCCATTCATGTCTCTGCAATTCCCGAAGAGGCGATGGCAAGAGCAACTTCTCCTGAGCCCTGTTTTCAGCAATGATTAATTTACCGTAGTTAAAAATGTTTTCCCTGTGTCCCCAGAAGTGTCAAGAAATATTGTCTAGTATGTGATCTGTGTGATGTACGTCGTGTCAGTCTCATAGTGGTGCAGGCAGGCCCCGTTGCAAATACCTCCTTGTGGAATACTGTGAAGCCATTACCCTAGCAACTCCACTGCACTGTAGGCTTTATCTTCACAGAACACATACCCCAAGGGGTGTTTTACCCCCACAGTATTTGTTTCCAAAGAGTAAGTCATCTGTGTACCAGTTTTGGTTGAAATTGTTCAAAGCATTCAAGAGTTATGCTGGAACATACACACACACATCCATTTTATATAGATAGATAACACCGAAAAAACTGCGAATTTAACCTTTTTGTGTTTTTTTCAGTGTTTTGGGGCCTCTAGGGGGCACGTGCACGCACGGGTGGGGTGGAGGAGAATCCCCTCTGGCCTCCCACGTGCCTGCTGTCACTTCCCCAAGCCCCAAATGCCGAAAAAAATGTGAAAAATAAAGTTAAATTTGCGTTTTTTTTCTGGCATTTTGGGGCCTCTAGGGAGCCATTACCCTAGCAGCTCCACTGCACTGTAGGCTTTATCTTCACAGAACACATACCCCAAGGGGTGTTTTACCCCCCACAGTATTTGTTTCCAAAGAGTAAATCATCTGTGTACCAATTTTGGTTGAAATTGTTCAAAGCATTCAAGAGTTATGCTGGAACATACACATACACATCCATTTTTATATAGATAGATAACGCTGAAAAAACTGCAAATTTAACCTTTTTGCGTGTATTTTTTTCAGCGTTTTGGGGCCTCTAGGGGGCCCATGCACGCAGTGGGGGGAGGCGAATCCCCTCTGGCCTCCCCCACGCCTGCGCTCACTTCCCCAATCCTCCAAACGCCGGAAAAAATCGCGAACGGTAATGTTAAATTTGTGATTTTTTTTGCGTTTTGGGGGCTTTGGAGTGCACGCACATGTGCGTGAGGGGGTGGGGCATAGCGGGCGGCATCCCCTCTACCCTCCCCCGTACATGAACACGCCCTCTCAAACCAAAAAACGCCAGGGGGAAAAACAAAATTTTGAGGGGGGGTGTTTGTGGTTTTTTTTTTTTGTTTTGTTTTGCATTTTGGGCCTTGGGACAAGTGTGTGCAGGCGCTGGGGGGCGGGGACAGGGGATAGCTCACGTGCCGGGCGACATGGCTCCGCGTGCCACTTTGGGCACGCATGCCATTGGTTCGCCATCACTGATTTAGGGTATTTAAATAGTTGTGTAAGGAACTCTCCTTCAGGATGATTTCAATTACCATGGCCCACGATGAAAATATAGCTTTGTTATATCACATGGAGAAGGGGGAAATATCTTATTAATTAGCAATTAATTCACTCTAATTTTAAATATTCAGTGATCATAGTTGTTCAGTGTCACCAAAGGACAAAGTTAATTGAAAGCTTTTGCTTTGCATTTCCATTCTTTAACAAGCTTAGAGAATAAGAGACATTTGACAAAAGAAACGTATTGCCTTCAAATATATCCTGTTGATCCACGTAAATTTTTAGTAGCGTGTGATGTTGGTAATCACTGTGTTAGAACTGAAAATGGCAGACATTTGTCTCAGAAGTTTTTTTAATTCAGTTTTTATTTATTTTAAAAGTTACAAAAAACATCTCACTTTGAAGGGTGCATTGTCCGGGTCACATCAAATACATCAATCATCATAGTACAGTCCCACCTATTTCCTTCCCCAAATTATCATTTTTTTTAATTCTCTTAACTAAATATTAATATATTCAAACTAATATATCATGGATATCATTTCTAATATTATTCTTTAATACAATTTCAACAAGTCATCATTACAAATTACAAATCATTACTAATACACTACTAATACATAGCTAATATTTACTCACACTATATGGTATTATTTCTATTTTTATTCTATTCTTATTCTATCACTACCATTATTGTCTCTCATTTCTGTTTTGCAGCCATCTATAAAATGTTTCCCATATTTCATAATATTCTGATTCATCTTTCTCTTTAATAGCTAATGTTAATCTGTCCATCTCTGCACATTCTAAAATTTTCTTTATAATACTATCTTCAGATGGTATTACCTCATTTTTCCAGTTTTGAGCAAATACAATCCTTGCAGCTGTTAATACACGAATAATTAAGTATACATCAATTTTACTAAATGTATCAGGCAATATTCCCAGCAAGAATATTTCAGGTTTCCATTCAATATACTGCATTGTCATTTCTTCTAACCAGTTACATATTTTTAGCCAATATTTTTTTGCTTCTCCACATGTCCACCACATATGATAGTAAGAGCCTGGTATTTGCATATACTTCCAAGATTTGGCTGATTTCTCTTTAAACATTCTAGCTACCCTATAGGGAGAAAAGTGCCACCTATAGAATATCTTAAACAAATTGTCCTTATATGCTGTTGACATTGTCAATTTTCTATCTTCCTCAGATTTGGGTGCATAAGTGCCTCTATTGTTGAAAGCCAGACTGGACTTTTCAAATAGTGCTGTTGTCTAATTTTCATTCATTTCATTTCATTGAAATGGTGTATATAAATGCCAGGTCAGTGGGTAACAAGGCTCCCCTCGTTCGAGATCTTATAGAGGAGGAGCATGCTGACCTGGCATGTATCACAGACCTGGTTGGGTCCGGAGGGGGGGTGCCCCTCTCGGAACTTTGCCCACCGGGTTTCCAGGTACTGCACCAGCCTCGGGCTCAGGGCAGGGGCAGGGGTGTTGCAGTTGTCATCAAGGAGGCCCTTTGTGCGCGGGAGGCCACTGTCTGGCAGATAGGTGTGAGTCTCTCTTTATGTGGTGGGGATGTGGGATTCAGTTGGGTTTGTTTGTCGCGTACCTGTCTCCCAGCTGCATGGCAACAGCCCTGCCTGAGCTCCTCAATGTTCTCTCAGGGTTGGCGGTTGAGTTCCCCAGGCTTATTGTGCTGGGGGACTTTAACCTGCCTTCCCTGGGGGAG
>JANHFR010002899.1:126589-139292 GCA_032468015.1 Mimophis mahfalensis | reverse complement strand
GAGGTAAAATAATTTATTTGGAAAACATTAAGGTGAACAATACTTTGCAACAGCAAAATCAGATAAATAAATAGATGGATTTTGTTCTTGAAAACTTGAATGTTATTATAAAATCTGTTGTTCATTGTCTGGTTATACATAAGGAAAACCCACATTTCTCCATTTCACAGAATTTAAAACTACTTGACTAGATCCATATTGATGCAGTTTATGGAATCCTCTCGTTAGGTTTTGTTGCAGCATTGTGGAACTCTTAATGAATGTTAATGCTACATTCCACAGAGGAAAATGATGATAATTCTAATTTGGAACTGTTTTTAATCCATACCTATTATTAATTCAACTGCTTCTATAGTACCTAGAACTAAATTGTGCCTCTTATTTTTAACAAGAAGCCAAATTTTTGTTTGAAAAAGAAAAACAAAGCTGATTTAATCAGGAATAAATCTAAAGGCCAATAGGAGTACCTTTTCTATTTGGTGACATTGTACCTGTTACATATAGCTACTAAATTTAATTTCAAAATTTAGACTAGAACACATTTATTTGGGTGCAAGCTCACTAACATTCACACTGGAACATTTAGGATCACAGTGTACATGGGCAAAACCAGAGTCTATTTACTATCTCAGAGAAGAGTATCTAAGAAGAGAGATGATATGAAAGAAGGAACCCCCACTATAAACGATAGCTATTCAGAAATATTAGAGGTAGTATAGAACAGTAAGGTGGTAAATGTATGTATCTCTCCTCAAGTTTTTCCAGAAAGCTAAGCAGATATTTTAGTTTTCTCCTCCTCTTCTTAAAGAAAGCAATGTCTTTGTTTTCATAGAAACATTTGATTAATTCCTGTTAGAGGGCAGGGCAAGAAGCAATGGGTAGAAGCTTGTTAGAAGGAGACCCAACCTGGAACTAAGGAGAAATTTCTTAATAGTGAAAGCAATTAGTTAATGGAGCAGTTTGTTTCCTGGAATTGTGGATGCTTCATTGCTGGGGGTTTTGAAGAAAAGACAGGGCAGCCATTTGTCTGGGATAGAATAAGGACTCCTGCCTTGAGCAAGAGGCTCGACTAGAAGACCTCCCAGGTCCCTTTCAGCTCTATAATTCTATTTCTATTTCCACAATAGTTACAGCTTTGCTTCTCCACTTTAATGTTAATGTACTTTATGGAAAGAGTGTAATCTAAGTCCATTTGTTTCAGTAGTAACCCTCTATGTCAGTGGTTCTCAACCTGTGGGTCGGGAGCCCTTTGGGGGTCGAACGACCCTTTCATGGGGGTCGCCTAAGACCATCGGAAAACACATGTTTCAATACAAATACAGGTGTATGTGAAAATAATTTTATTGTTGGGGGTCACCAGAACATGAGGAACTGTATTAAAGGGTCGCGGCATTAGGAAGGTTGAGAACCACTGCTCTATGTCTTTAGTTTTTTGTCTACAGTAAATGGGAAGGCCCAAAGTCTATGGAAATTCTCTGTCATCCAGGTCATGGTTGTCCCAAAAGTGCTTTTTCAAGAGGCAACTGGACTTTCTAGTTTTTCTTTGAAGGCATTTGGCTTCTCATCCAAGAAACTTTTTCAGCTCTGAAGAAGTTGCCTTTCGAAAAATGCACCTTTGGGACGGGAAATGCACCTTTCCTTGGCATTCTTTGTCCTAAGAATAACTCTTTTATATAATGTACTCATGTTCTTAATTTTTCCTTCACTGCTATGCGTTTTAAGAAATTTTTTTCTTTTAACTTCTTTCATCAGTGAATTTTATTCCCTTTAGGACAATCTTCACATCCTATCAGCTGGAGGAACTGGAAAAAGCATTCAATGAGGCCCATTATCCTGATGTTTATGCAAGAGAAATGCTGGCTATGAAAACAGAACTTCCCGAAGATAGAATACAGGTAATCATATTGGTGTGAAATTCAACCATTGCATGTCATGACTACTCACTAATTTTTTTCAGCATACTTTGCTGTTTTTTTTTGAAGAGAGTGATGTACTCTGTAAAATATATCTTCTTCCATTTGATGCCAGTGAATTTGATAATGTGGGCTGCTGGATTATTATAATCTAACACATTTGGAAGGTACACAGTTCAGAAAGTTTGTTTTAAAGGACTGTCTTGTAATTGATTCGTCCCAGATCTCAAAGATAATGCTGAATTGGCATGCTTTCTTGTATGTCTAAGCCTGCACTAATTGTTCAAGCTTTTATTAGTTAGACATTTTATGTAAGAAGAGACAATTGTTTTTGTATGCTGAAGATCAACAAAATGTTGAAATGAGTAGTAGTTTTCCATAAGATTTCATCAGGATTTAGGATGCATGCAAGTTCTAGAACTGCAAGGTTTTTAATCCAAATGGAATAAAAGATAGGCATGTTGTCCAAAATAGTTATGACGCAGGATCAAGAGACAATCAGGAAAACTAATGAACAATCAGGAAAACTAAGGAATATTCAGGGTATAGTGACACTTAGAATAGTTGGGTCAGCTTGGAAAATAGACCTTCATAAGATGGGAGAATTGGTCCTTCATGTTAGCTGTCTTGACATTGAGAAAGTTGATACTGCAACTAGATGGTACTTTTCACACCCAGAGCTCACACATCCAATTGCAATGGGAACAGAATGCTGTTGGTACTGGAAGTAATGTAGTGAAGTCTAAGATCTCATAATGTTTCGAAGCTCACATATGAAAGAACACTTAAGAGAAGTGGGAACTACTGACTGTGATAGGAAACCATGCCTAAAGCGACCTTAGGAGCAAAGAATACTGTATTTTAAATTAATTTTGTAGAAAGGTTTACTAAAGAGTAGAACAAGACATTATTTCCAGACTACTAGATTTACTTAATTTCCTCTGGAAAGACATATTATGTTAAAAAAATAATGTACTGTAAATGTTCATAAATGTATGAATTTATCATAATTCTTCATGGTGGAAATAACAGTTCATTCAGACTTTCCATGTTTTAGACGCATTCATAAACAGCAAAACATCAACTAACTTAGTATAGCCAGAGATTACAGTTTCCATATAGCAGTATAGTTGCTTTATGAAACAATGGTTGAGGAACAAAAAGGCTCAGCTCCATTACATTTTGAACAAGGTTTCAGATGTCATCATATTGCAACACTTAAGAGCATTCAACACTTGACTTCCATACTTACTTTGTTTAACAATTTAAACTGTTTAAACCATAAATATTGCAATACATCAAATGGGTAGATATTATAAAGATTGTATAAAATGAAGCTGATACATTGTTGGAAAGTCTTGGGGTGCAGTTGCATAATGGGATGGATCTGCCCTATTTATTTTATGTAAGAATACATAATTTTGTTAGCATATCTTACTCCATCTTTCAGTGCAGTTACAGCAATGGAATAGATAGAGCTTTTCCAGGCATCGATAGCATTGAAATATAGGTAATCCTATGATCTTCTGCATGCAAAAACAGTTCTCTGGTATTGAGCCATGATTCCTTCAACCTTGTTCTTTGCAAAGGAATTCATCAAGAAATTGTTTAAAAAATGAATAACACGGCCCTGGATAGCCCCACAGATTTTTATAAAAAAAATTAAAGGAAGTCTGTTATTTATATATAGTCCATTAAGAAAATTATATGTTTTATATGCAGCCCAAGACAATTCCGCTTCGTTCATGGAGGCCCAGGCAAGCCAAAAAGCGGAACAACTATATTTTATATAGTCTGAACCAATAGCTGGCTAAACAAGATTAAGAGTTATATTCTAGATATGTAGACATTTTTTCATGAGGGCTTCCACCATTAAGTATGAATATAGCATTGGCTTTTTTATTAGATTAACTATGTGAAGACTACAACAATTTCCTGTTTTTTACAATTGCATTCTTCATATATTTGCATATATTCTGCCATCCTTCTGCCCATTATATAGCATCCTCCAATTCAATGTGTAACCAAACTATAAAACCATTAGACTTAAATTATGCACAATAAATCACCCCTTCTACAGTTTTTTAATCATTTGGTTGCTTTTTACTGAACTTCCTTCAATTTGTCAATCTACCTGGCAACAAGATATCAAGTGTGCAATGCAATACACCAAGAATGGAAAATGGAAGGGGAGGAAAGAATTATATCCTTGAAGTTCATTGATATTATTGAACTGATATTGGCTTACATCAATTGAGTTTCTAATATCAGACACCAGATTGTACTTCATATTCTTTTAACTCATAGCAATTATTTTATGTGGTATTAACACTTGCTGTTTCTGGTTATACCCAATGACTCATGATAGAACTCTTAACATTTTTGGCCAATGGGCATATTTGGAATTTTGAGAGAATGGTATCAGTTGCTCTCCCTGTATTGCATAGCAAGGTTGCTTGCCCAATCACAGAAACATGAGCATGACATAGGTCTGTGATATTTTTGTCAGTGAAGATTGTAGATTTACAACTATGGGGTCTGTGATCCAGAAGATAAGCAGTAATCCCAGAACATTTGTATTGGCATCTGAGAGGCTTTCCAGTTAATGCTTTATTTTGTGCTAACGTTGTAAATTACTGGGAGGAAATTACTTTTGCCCAATTCTCAATTGTTAAGTTGTAGTGTTCGAGAAAAAATCATTTTATCTGAGCTAGCTTTCTAGTATTTTTAGCCCCAATATGCTTTAGGTAAGTGTAAACCCTTTCCTTAGAGACTAATTTAACAATTTCAGTGCTGAACAAACAATCTTGTATCACAAGGTACATAGGATACATAACTAGGCCTCCCTAATAGTGATTTTTCTAGGACCTTCCTCTCAAGAAAGATCTGACTGTTATCAGATGATATTATTTTTAATGGGTCCAATAAAATCTGGAGAATGTGGATGCTAGACTCTATGTATGTTTGCTTTACTATTTCTGAGATATTTTAATTGACAGTGATTTTTAATTTCATACTGTATTTTTTAATTTTGTAGTACTATGGTTGGCATTGTTATGGATGGAATATTACTTCAGAAATTAGAATGAGCAAGACCTCTTGGATGTTAGTCAGGGGCATGTTTATTTGTGAACCATATATTAGCTTCGAAGAAATTTGTTTAGACTGAGAATCAATTCAGGGAATTAAATGTAAAAGTAAACATAAATCAGGTTTTACTAATTCTTGTCATACCAAGAAAGACTGATTCAGAAAAACTGGGGTGGATAATAATTGGCAGAAGAGATGGCAGACTTCCTCTAGCGTTTCCCCCTCAATCCAGTTCACATGTTTCAACTGCCTGAGGAGGAAATGTAATCCAATCTTTAGAGCTCACACAGGAATGTTAGATCGTTAGGCAAATTATTAGTTTTTAAATTATTCATATTATATTTTAAGGCTGAGGTAAAACATAATATTTGGGGGATTTTTTTACTTTTGCTGAAATGACCTGATTGGCTTTGGGCACTATGATAGATCCCTTTATCCACTAATCCAAATATTCTGATTTCATTGTAACATTATATCAAGAAGAAATACATATTTACCTTTAGGAAAAGGGCTTTTACAATTGGATGCATTTGTTCTCCACTGTTATTATTTTTTCACTTACTCTAACCTATTTTCCTCAAATACACATTTTCTTTCATCTGTTATTCTTCAGGATACTGCTTGTATTCATTTGATTTGCTTAATAATATATCCACCTTCATGTTAGAAAGTGAAACATATTTTAAAGTTTTATACCTAAACTCACTTTTTCCTTCGTTAGATAATAATAATTACTTCCATTATTCTAGGCCTGATCTCAAACTTTAGTGTTTCTCATCCAGGTTTCTTTCATTATCAAAGCAAGGCACCAACATTGCCAATCAAAAAGTACACTTTATCTAATATTTTGGTGGTATTTTTAATACATGAATCTGTAAATTATTTGATATCAAATGTTAACTAGAATTGCAACAAGTGAATTTTGGATATTTCGGAGTTTCGATTAAATGATGCTTTTTAGGTTTACAATAGAGACATCACTGGCAGGAAAGGTTTAAACCACAGTGGCTAATGCTGTACTAATACTAACTTCCCTGTGCTTCTGCAAAGCAATAGGAATAAGAGCAGCTATCTGTTTTGTGATCAGCCATGCAGACCATGTGCCTCTTTTCCTATACACATTTAACTTCGTATCTTTTATAGGGTCATAGAAAATGATAGCACAGTAAATATTGCAAATAACCTTGATATGGCATATGAATAGGGAGACACAATGTATTTCCTGGTTTATACAACTATTTCAGATCTTGAAATAACACTCCAAATTGCATATTTTCTAAGCAAGTCTAAATCTGAGCACATGGGAAGGTTTGGAAACCACACGTCTAAAAAATGTCTCATTTAAACTCATGTGTTTTCTTAAATGAGAAATGAAAATAACTGAACCTTTTACTGACAAGGTAATTCTGAATAAGAAGGTTGCTTCTATGGAAATCTAGTAGTAGCCTGTTTCCCAACTCTCCCAATGTGCTGAGGTGTTAATTTTAATTAGTAGTTTCTGCAATGTGTATGTGTGTGTGTGTATTTGACAACATATTAGGTAAAACTAGACCTACTGAATTAAAATTCGATGATCAGTTTTATCATTACAATATAATTTCCAGAAAAAAATAAATGAAATCTGGTCCAAAATTATTCAGTCTAAACAAATAACTGGGGTCTTTTTAGTAGTAGGAAGGGTGTATTAATTTAGTAAGATGTATCTACTTGTATACACATATACATTCAGACCAAATACTGAAGATAAAAAGTTTAAACTATAAGAGAAAGGCCAGCCAGTACCTAGTTTTAAACTAGGTACTACAACTGCTATAAGAGGAAATTATAAAAGGACTTCGTTTCTGAAGAATCAGAATATGAACGCAAAGAGACAGAGCCAAGTTGGAAATCCAGCATATGTATCTGGCAGTTATCTGGCAGCTTGGCAGATTCTCCACCAACTCAGAGCTGAATTTATTCAATTTCTGTATTTTGGAAGACAGTTTAAGCAGAGGATTTATGGACTCCAGGATGGGCACAAGCTCCTTTCATTGATTTTGATTGGCTCCTTTATTTACCAAGAATCCCCAGGAATTGAAATGATAGAAGAGATGCCTTGAGTGCTGGTGGAAGAAGAAAAGCAAACTTGACTGAGAAGTTACAAACGCAAGATCAATCCCAACAGTAATAGAGGTGTTTTATTCTGACTCCTTTGTTGCTTAGGTGACTTTGGGAGTGTCCAACTCTATTTTAAAACTCCTGGCTGGATGCTGTGACTGTTTCACATGGTACTTTGCCCATAACATTGCTCAGATTTGCGAAACTTGACCTCTAATAGATGGAGTCTGTTCTGGCAAGTAGGGCAAACTCTTGCAATAAAATGGATGAAGCAACAAAGATGACGGTGCTGTTTGCCCATTCAAGGTTCCTTGCCTTTTGATCACTCCTGAAGGAATAGTTTCCATGACTTGGGCAGTCCTCCTGGATGGGCACATAAGGACTACGGTCAAGGGTATCTTTGTTGAGCACTCCTTACTTGAAGCGTGAGGGCTTTGCTATGCTTGCTCATACCTTCATCACCTCTCAGTTAAGGTACAGAATACTCAATATGTGAGGATGCAGTTGTTTGAGGGAGCTCATCCACACATTTCACCAGTGCTCTGAGCCTTGTACCCTCCAATTGGTCTCCATGAGCCTGTTGAATATTTCTCTTTTTGACATGTAAAGCTTTATGAGATTTGGCAGTGGAGTATTTGCACTATTGCCTTTTATGACCTGCTTTACCCATTCATCTCATGTAGATGGATGTAGTGAGAAGCTCTTTCTATTCTAGCAGATATAAGTAAACAAACAAGCAATTAAAGCAAAAATAAATACATTCAAGTCCTTGTGAAGCAAGGAAAAGATCTGACATATTACAGTCAGTCCTTGTTTAATGACTGGATGCTTAATAATTGTTTGGAAGTTAGAACATCCTTCAAAAATGCTACTCAAGACCTGTCCTCTAAGTTACAACTATCACCCCTCCCCCTGCAGTCACGTGATCACATTTGGGGCACTTGGCAACTGGCTTGCATTTATGATTGGCTGCAGCATCCTGCAGTCCTGTGACCATTTTTCACTATAGAAAATGGCAAGAAAACTCTGCCCTTTGAATATACTAGATTCACGTAAAGACCATATGATGCAGTTAACTACCATGTGATTTGTTTAACCATGGTGACTATGCTAGTTGTAAAAACAATAATAAAATTTAACCTGGGCACATGGTCCCTTGACTTGTTACTGAAATAACTTGTGGCTGAAATTCTGGGCTCCATTGTTGTCATGTTGAAGACTGCAGGTACAAAAGACCTAATGGTGGTCAGACTAGTGGATATTTTTAAGAAGAGAGTAGACAACCATTTGTCTGAAATGGTACAATGTTTTCCGCTTGAGCAGGGCGTTGGACCAGAAGGCCTCCAAGGTCCTTTCTAATTCTATTACTCTGTTATTCTCTGTTATTCATTGGATAGGGCTTACAGTATAGGAATTTATTGGAATAAGAGACCTTATCTAGATTTCAATACAGAAAGGGAAGACATAAGTTTCAAAAATAAATGCAAAGCGATTGGAATATGTCAGAACCTCAAGAAAAATTTTTTCCTACTCCTTAAGTAAACAACATGAGCCAAATGGATAATTAGTCTGGTATTGCATAACACAGTGTTTCACTTTTCTTTTGCTGTTACTGTCTACCGCTAAACTCCAAAGCTTATTGAGGGAACTACTAGAAAGCACATGAGCTTTTCTAACTTACCGTATATATACAAAGGAAAAGTATATACTGTGTAATAAAGGAAGAGTAATGCATTAACTGAATACTCAAACTCCCAAAATCTATGGATTTTATTATATGGTAAAGAAGCATCTGGAAACATTTGGATATCAGTTTGGCCCTCTGGTGGTGGATCTGAGATCACTGGATATCAGTTTGGTCCCCTGGTGGACAAATTAAGCAAGCACATGTCAAAGTCCAATTAAGTGTATCATTTTAAGTTTTCTGTTGAAATGTTCCAAGGATGCTGAATGTAATCTATTAATAAGGCAAGAAAGCTGTAGTGGACTATTTATTTAAGAAATCTTACATCTCTTTATAAACACTGTAAAACCAATCTAAAATAAGCAAGCTAGAAACAATATAAAACAGAATAACAAATATAATATTAAACATAGAATCAGAATAAAACTATATCAAACGTAAAAAAGAAAGTTACTAAAAGAACACATAAAATGCATCACACCAGAATCTGGCGTATAGTACCCCAGAAGAAAAATTGTTCCAAAATGCAGAAATTATAGTACTAAAGGCCAGTCTCTGTGTTAGTGAAAAGCAGACGCAGGGAGCTGTAGTAGAATATATATTAACCTTGGAGTAAGATCCCTTTATGTGCAAAACACATAAAAAGCAACTAACATATTCTAACCTAAGAAAATGTAAGATGGTGTACTTTCAGCTACATACTAAATAAATATAACAGAAAAATGCTACTTGCAGTCTTCACTTCATCCAGGAATAGCCTCCACTTGTGTTTATAGAATTAAATGCCTGTTTAAATTTCAGGAGTAAGCAAAGTGAGGGTTAATGTATGTGTAATACCCTTTTCTTACAAGTTAAAAGAGATATTTCATATTTTTGATTATATCAGAGTGGTAAACGGGATTGCTTTGATGAATGAATGTCTGATATAGTTTGAGGTAATAAAGGATTTGTTAATAATGCTTCATATAGCATTTTCTTTAGATTAGCTCTATTCCTAAAGTGTCTTACCTGGACTTCCATTTTGAAGGAGAGTTTGCTAGATTGGGTGCAACTAATTTTGGAAGAAGATATTAATCACACGTATTATTTTGACATTGTTTGCATTGACAAACAGTACCAGAAATTTTAAAACAGTACAGTGTTTTTTTAAAAAGGAATTGTCATTTTGTTCAAGAAAAGTGGCAAAAGGTGTCACTTTTTAAACAGTATATAAGTATTAATTAACCCTAGTTCAACAGAAGCAGATCAGTTTGCTTGCAACCGACGTTCATCCTTCTATAGACTTGCTTACTTGCTGGACTCTCTTTTAAAGCATTATTTAGTTTCTGCTGCTTACTGAATTTAAACCAGACATCATACCAGTTATATTCACATGATTAAAATAGTCTTTGAAGGGGTGTCTATTTGCATGCTATATGTATGCATATGTATATATGCTGACTTTAGTATTAAATTTTTAATTTCCTTTTCATATATTGCAATCTGTCACAACAGATTAATCATGCAAGTTATAAAATTTGTATGTATACAGTCGATAAAAGTTCACTTCCTGTGCTAAGCGAGACAGTACTCTAGAATAATTCCTATTCCCAGGAGTGCAGCATCATTTTCTGTACTTTAATTCTAAATATGCAACATAGCCTGCTGATCTGTAATCATGCCCACTGAATTTCTGTTCATAAATAAGACCTACAGTTAACATTATATATATTCAAGTCATAAAAATAAGGCTAGATTTTTAAATAATGGCTGTCAGGAGAAGTTCTTCTAAATATTTTTAAAGGACATGGCAAATGCTTGGAATTGGGAGAAACATTCCACCATTCTGACAAGCTCTGGAATCAATACCTTTTGCTCTGAAATAAGCGGGAAAGTGTACCTGATTCATTCTATTAATGTGGAATTTATCCCTTAATACAGAGCACTTCTCATGTTTGAATTTGTATACTGATGAAACAGGAAAGAAAACATATAGTACTGGATAATGTAAAATCTCATTGCATGGAGCCATCTAGTGGACAGAATGAAAACATGAAGAAGAAATACACTATATACAAGTCTGATCTGGGAGGGCTAAGTGAAGATTCTGTGCAGACATTTTCAAACAAGGAAGTATTTTTATATGAACTGTTTTGTAATGCTCTTATAACATGTTTATTAATTAGAATACCAACTTTATTTTTAAACATGCATCTTCTGGTGGCTATTCTATAGGCATACACTCAGATGAGAGAGCCTTCAATATACGTCCATGCAACAAATATATCTAGATTAGCATTTTCTGTTATACTATTAAAAATAAATCCATTTAAATACACATATCATGGATACAAACACAAATTCATGTGTGCTTGTGTGCATTAACTATGTGCATATGGGTGTGCTTACATATTCAGATTTATTTCACTGTCCCTGATATGCATAAAAATATATCAAATGAAATTTACTACAGTTGCATTTAATTTCTTCATAAACTGTTCATTTGTAATAGTTTGTTAAGCCACATGGCAAATTGTATCCTTAAGTCTTACTTTTCTGGTTAAATGCAGAGGTGTATAATAGACTGTTCCTCCGCACTTAATTCACAACTGTCTTATTATCATAGTATGATTACACATAAACAAGAGTAGTAAATTACCACTTGCTCAACGATTATTCCTATTTTTGCTGTGTATGTGAATGAGATGGGTAGACCAGAAGAGAATTTTCTTGGAGATTGGAAGGCAGTTTGAAAGACAGGACATTTTAGCCATACACCCTTTCTTCCTCCAATACAGGGGATCCTCAGCTTATGACCACAATTGAGCCCAAAATCTGTACTGTTAAGCGAGAAATTCGTTAAGTAGTTTTGCCCCATTTTAAGACTTTTCTTGCCACATTTGTTAAGTGAATCACTGCAGTTGTTAAATTAGCAACAGGGTTATTAAGCGAATCTGGTTTCCCCATTGATTTTGCTCATCAGAAGCTCACAAAAGGGGATCACATGACTCCAGGACACTGCAACCATCATAACTGTGAATCAGTTGTCAAGCATCCAAATGTAAATCATATGGTCATGGGGATGCTAGAAGTGTGAAAAATGGCCATACGTCACTTTTTCAGTGCAGTTGTAACTTTGAACAGTCACTAAACAAACTGTTGTAAGTCAAGGACTACCTGTATACGCACAATCACTGTCGCTCACACAAACAGGTTTCTGGGTTACCTCCAAGCCTCACTGAACTAGATATTATCCTACCCAAGCTCTTTTGAAAATTATTATTACCTGTGACATCTATTAAGCTTTAGCTTAAAGTTTATTTTTTTACATGAGTTCAAGATTGTTCACAATATTTAAAGTGAGAACTATAGTATAATAACAGCAATAATTAAATGTAAACATGAGTTCTCAATCAAGGTGATATCCCCCATAAAATCTTTAAATAATTGATCTCTCTCTCTCCACAATAGGAAAAGGTATGATATAGCTCATTTCCAAAGGTATGTTTTTGGACTACATTAAAAGGCAGCAAAAACTATACAATAATTTATTAGTAAAAATAGTCTGCCTCAGATATCTTAGCCTAGTTAGATCCTAGTTAAATCACCGTCATGATCCAAGACTTACAATCAGGTAACATTAATTTCTACAAATCACTCACAGTCCTTTGCTACTTGGACAATTCTAAAATATTTCAGTTCTAATTGATTAGTTATGGAATTCAGTACATTTTTAATATTGGATTTATAAGAATGGTTATTGCAAATATCCTTCCTATCCTTATTTAACCCAAGTGCATAAACTTTTCCTATACTGAGTGCTGTAACAAAGGAAATACGGGTTTAAATATGAGCATGCATAGCAGTGTTTCTCAGCCTTGGCAGTTTGAAGATGCGTGGACTTCAACTCCCAGAATTCCCCAGCCAGCATTGCTGGCTG
>JANHFR010002899.1:0-14574 GCA_032468015.1 Mimophis mahfalensis | reverse complement strand
GGGGGTGGGGGGCTCCTCCTTTTTTTTGTACAGAGGTATTTTAATATTTTTGATTATGCTCTGAACCAGCTTGAATCAAGTGCTGTAGAAATGTTAATAACAAACAAATCCTGTTTCTTCTTATCATGAAAAAGAGGGGGCAAACCCCCCCCACTTTGGGGTCCTTTGATCACTGTAAGGCATGCAGTACCTTTCTGGAGTTATAAGATTTTTGCTTGACATTTTTTCTTTAGTTCCTAGCTTGGTTTGAGTCCATCAGCCTTGAATGACTTGGTAGCTTGAACAAAAACTGAGTTTCTCAGAGGGCTGGATGTTTTTGAAATATATACAACTTAAAAAAAAAGATTTCTGGGATAAGGATAAGACTCTTGGTAGCAGCTCAATCACTTATATTCCCAAGTGTCAGCAACTCTTAAAATCTGAGTTCCCCTTCCATAAAATTTGGCAGCAGATAGAAGGAGAAGTTTACAGTTCTTAACCGGTCTTGATTTTTAGTAGTCATAGCGCTAACAGTCTCTTGCTGATATAAGCTGGCTTGTGTAGTCTACATTAAAAGCCTTTCCAGCCTTTTCTTCACAAGAGTAGTTGTATTCCAGAAATCTCTTCATTATATTTTAATGGTTGAAAAATATCAGTAGATCTGTGGTTGGCTGTGTCTTGAATACTTGACTGGAGAATTGTAAGAGATATGATGTACATGATAGCTTATTGGCACATTTTAAGGGTATTTTGTAAGACTACAGAGGCACAGTGGAGTGTGCAGTAGGTTAGACAAAATGATTCTTAAATTCTGAGGAAGGCTAAAGGACATATTTTAAAGAAGTCCTATATAGGATTTTGCTGTAAACTATGGAAATGCTCATTCCAAAATTTAAAATGATTTTTTAAATTAGGACTAAGACCTAAATACAAAATATATATGAAACGTGTTCTTTTGAAACACACGCCTTCCTTTTTCTTAAGATATCTATTAATTCTGAGGGCTAGAAAAATGAAATCACAAAAGGTATGTCACAGTATAAATTTAAGAAAGGATTTGAGGTGTTCTCTATTAAGTGAAAGTAATCAAGTAATGTTTCTTGAATATGTTAGTTTGTTGGAATGGTTGCTGCTTCTGGAAAAAACTTCGGAGTACAAAGAATTCTGAATGAAAATGGGGGACATACAATGTTATTTTTTATATCTGTATGTGCTGTATCTGTTTCAGTTTTCCTACTTTTTTCCTTACCAACTGTACCCTTTCTTCCTTCAGCACTGCCATGTTTGTTGCAAGTTCTATTACCTCTCTAGATACCTTGTTTTCAACATCATTTATTTAAATGGCTGAAGCTGAGCTTTTCATAATTGTTGTGGAAAAGAGAAAGACAGAAGACAAAACTTGGAGTAGGGTTACTTCCGTGTCAGTGTAGGTGGCGTTAATGGAAGAGAGGGCAAAATGCAAGTGGACTGGAAAGGCTGTGAAAAAAAAATGCAAAAGAGAGGGGAGTTGACTTCAGCTCCTACCAAGCTCTGCTGCTTGGTTGGTTGCTGTCTCTGCTGGCAGCAAGTATCAAGAGAGTAATTGGAGTAATTAGCTCCCAGTGATTTCTCACAGGTGAAATCCTTTGAGGGACCAAGCTGGTAATTACTCTAGAACGATTATCCACGTCTGTGAACTTTGTGCCTGAGGCTTTTTAAGTTCATCTGTTTGCTACAGCAGCAGAACAGCTGCTATAAAATTGACATCTGGATTCATTAGGGACACCTCCCTCTCTTTTTCCACTGCATTTTTATTGGTAAAAGTAGAGAAGAAAAAAAAAAGAGAGAGAGAGTGAGGTTGAGTAACCTGAAATTTTTCTACCAATTGCATCCATATTAGCCTCAAACCTTTGCTTTTTTTAAAGTCATTCACATTTTACTTTTCAAAGACTTGAGATACAGTATATAATAATTGTAAGGTTGGATGCATAAGGTTTCCTTGGGAAAAGGTGCCTTTGCTGAGCTGGCTTCCAGAATTCTTTGTCTTCCCCAGAAAACAGATATATTACAAGCAGTACTTCTGCCTCTTGGGATTAATTCTTGGCACAGACTCTTACGTTATCCTATAATTTATATTAGAATTGAGGTTGCTAAGGTCATAGTACTCTTTCCTTCAGTAGCTGTAGTTCAACCATCTGACGAGTGTCAAAATAATTCTGCGTTTGGGATTTGTGGCCTGATCTGCCCACTTGTCTATTAAATAAAACTTCAGCTATGTTTTGTGAGGAGAGATCATTGTTGCACCTCTGATAGTGTTTGACAAAAAATATGGATCCAGTTTCATGCTAAAATGGTCAAGAGATACCTTCATTGTGTGTTCAAGGAGTGGCTGCACCTTCATCTAGAAAGTACCTGTCCTGAAATTCTTCTTGCTGCATTGCAGGATCATACAGTTGAGGAAGCTATGAGAGAGACAGCTCTCCATGGAGTACTTTGGTTACTTCAGGCAGCTGAAACTTGTAACTCATGATACATTTATAAAGTTAGTTAATTAAGTGTCATTGAGTCAAGCTCAACTCTTGGTAACTGGCTGGACAAATACTTCATTAAACCTCCCATTCCTTTTTTAATGTGATTGAAAAGAACATGGTGACTGGTATAGTTAAGACTATTATTCATTCATCCTTCTGTGGATACATCTTCAATGCCATCTCTCAAAGATTCTGACAAACTTGGGGGTTCCACCATGCTCCAGAAATGCTGCTGACTCAATCGCAGTAGAACCCCTGGAGCCACTGTCACAGATTGGCTGTACCCATGTGTCTCTTGGGCTTTTTGTCTCTTGCTGGATTGTGGGTTACACCACCTGCATCTTCTGCTACAAGCCACATATGTCTGAGTGCACCTGATAACGTTTTGTCATTAATCTTGAATTTCACTAAACTCTTGTAGTGCCTGCCTGGGTTGGCTTTCCCATCATCACTGTTGTCATGCCGTGAATGATAGATCAAGAGACAGTATACATGTAAATTTCCCAAAAGAAAATGCGGTTTAAGGAAGGAAGGTTAGAGGTGAAAGGATTCCTACCGACAGGAAGTCTTTCAGTAGAAACAGTAACCAAAAAAAAAAAAAAAGGAAAACTGCATGTATAATGGAGCTGATCCTCTTCTCCATTAGAGCAACTTGGCCTGAGTAAACAACCCTTCTCCTTCCTTCAGGCTGGCCGCTGCAGTATATGGCAGTCCTATAAAGCAGTAAATATCTTGATCTTGCATATCCTTCATGTCAAGAAAAATCCATGTGCTGCCATCAAATTTCAGAAATGGTATAGAGGAGTTTGGCTTTGAGAAGGAAGAAAAGCAACACGTACTTCCTCTGAAAATAATACTGAAATGAAAAGGGATGTAAGGATGGCTTAAAGGTAAAGGTAAAGGTTCCCCTCGCACATATGTGCTAGTCGTTCTCAACTCTAGGGGGTGGTGCTCATCTCCGTTTTCAAGCCGAAGAGCCAGTGCTGTCCAAAGACGTCTCTGTGGTCATGTGGCCAGCATGACTAAACGCCAAAGGCGCACGGAATGCTACTTGTATTTTTTTTTCATGCTTTCAAACTGCTAGGTTGGCAGAAGCTGGGACAAGTGACGGGAGCTCACTCCGTTATTCAGCACTCGGGATTTGAACTGCTGAACTGCTGACCTTTCTGATCGACAAGCTCAGCGTCTTAGCCACTGAGCCACTGCATTCCTAAGGATGGCTTAAGTTCCAGTCAATTCTGTGCAGAAAACAATTTCTTGGATGCAGTGGTGGGATTCATTTTTTTTTTTTTTTTACTACTGGTTCTATGGGCATGGCTTGGTGGGCGTGGCTATGCGATCAGCCAATCAGAAATGGTATTTGCTGGTTCTCCAAACCAATCAAAATTATTGCTGTCAGTTCTCCAGAACTTGTCAGAACTGGCTGAATACCACCACTGCTTGGATGCCAAATTCTTAAATTTTGAAGGAGAACTTGCACAACACTCTTATGGATTCAAATAGGATCAGGTCATTATTGTTTCAGCATATTGTGAGAACCCATCTGTTGTCTCATGCCATTTCCCCATTAGTGGCTTAGGATATTTTCCTAGCATCACCCAGCCATCATCAAAGCAACATGAAGCATGTCCTCATTACTACTAGTTGGACAACTTTAGACAATGCTATAAATTGCTAGAGGAAAATAAACTTAGCATGCTGTTTGATTATAAAGCCATTTGTTTGGGCATAACACTTGTTTTGCTAACCTGCATTTAAGAGTTAGCTACGAAGTCCTGTGTGAAATAAGTCAAAGGAGTCCTATGGGTAGCTCTCCCTCATTTCATGATGTATGTTTCATTTGGATTTATGAATTAATGATGTTATGACTTTTTTGTTGCATCTATCCCTTTAGGCTTGAGTGATAGGGAACAAGAGCAAAAATAGACATATATTATGTTCCATACTGTGCTTGTGAAATAACTTACTATAATATGCTTTCCTTTATAAAATTTAAGGTATTGTAACCCTAGGTATAGCAAAAGGATTGTGCAAATCCTTAGAGTGTTACTGGGCTTAACTATTTCAAGTACAAACTGGAAATATGAAAACATAAGGCATGTTTGCCACATAGTCTCCCTCTTTGTGGCCTGGTATTCAGAGAATGTTACAAGAAACCCCATGAGGGATAATTACAGAATAGCTTGGTTGAAAGCAGAATATGTGTTTAGAATGATCAAGCAACAAAAGATTTATTGTATATTGTCCCATGCAAGCTCACAGAATTACTTATAGCCCCTGCCAATGCTTTTCTCATTGCTTAGGATTATTTATTTCACTGGTATATTCTGCCCTTTTCCCCATACCAGGATCTAATGTTTTGTATTATATAGGTTTCTAATTTAATCACTGATCAGATCCTGATCTGTTTAGTTTCATGACAACACAGTACAATAATGTCCCAATACTATACAGTATAATGATTCTCCCTTCTCTACTCGGGAGTAAGCACCAGTTAGTTAAATAACTGGTTTATGTAAAGGTACATAATTTTACAGTCTTATTTTATACTTTTATCTGAAAGAACTTTTATGTCTGTTCTGAATTTGTTGCATAATTTAGAATGGATGTACTTTAACATTTACTAGTTACTACTCCCCTTCCCTTTTTTATGATTTACAACAGCTCTCTGAGTGTAATGGACACTTAGGGCTGGTGTGTAAAATTGTGGTTATACTGGAACTTGAACTAGGTCTAGATTTGTTTGTTCTCCCCCCCCCCCTTCATCCTATATCCTATATATTTTCTAACATAGGAGAAGGGATTTAGAGTAAACTGTTCCATAAAGGTTTAAGCTTATTTTTACTTGGGAGGTTCTTCTACCGAGAGCTGAACAAAAAACAATTGTTCCTTTGGAGGAGTTTGGTAACCATTGCTGCAAGACACACACTGTTTTACTACTTACTAGAACTGATGTAATTTATTTACCCCAGCCCATTATTCAGAGGCTGGTTAAATATTTTTTTACAAAAAAGGGGTAACTCCTGTACGTGTTAAGGTTTTTAACCAAACCTATTCATATGTACAAATACATATTGTAAAAGAACCTATTATAACTTAATTAGAAAAACAGCATTTCTCACTATAATAGCTAGCTCAGTGTTTCTCAACCTTGGCCGTTTGAAGATGCGTGGACTTCAACTCCTAGAATTCCCCAGCCAGCAATACAGAGCCAAGTTCAACAGTATAAGAAAGATAAGCTTTATAGGCACGACTAGAGCCAAATATGCATTTTATTCCAGGAGCATAACTGCAACCGAGATCCTAAACGGTAAAACTATTTTGCAAAATGAGACACACATATTTGGGTGGACTAACCAAATATTTGTGTGCCTGATCTGGATGAAACTCTGGCCATTCCTTGGAGCTTTTATTTCTTGTTTATTTTCAGCAGTGAATAACTATTTTGTTCATTTAGATTTCCTGTTATTACTGTATTCTGTTAAGAAAACAAGGCTCTAATTAAGTGCTGTTTTATGACTATAATTAAGCAACAATGTAGTCTTAGACTTCCTCTCAGTTTCTTTATTCCATTAAAACTTTTTAGAGGATCTGTTCTGAAGAAGTGAGGACTAAAAGGAAATAAAACATGGCAGCTTTTGGTCTGAATAACCCTTAATTATAAAGATAACTCATGTAATTAGAAATTAATTAACAAGAAAGAATGCTTGACCTACGTCTGTTTCATGTTTGGTGAGATTTTTGTTTATATGGAGGAACATAAATCTACCTTTTAGATTTTAACTTTGAGAGATTTATTAGAGTTCCAAAGGAAGCAGCAAAAAACATTGTATTGATGGTATTTTTTGAACAACCTTCTAGATAATTTAGCTTTTGACCATGTTCCACAATTGCAGTTGGCTTTAATTGGCTGTTTTCACATCTATCCTTCCCTATCTTCTACTTCCACTCTTAGATCTTTCAGTCTTAGATCTCCCTTTACCTCTTTTCATGTTCTGCAGCTACCCCTGCTTATTTTCCCTTAAGAACCATTTATTTTCCTAAGGACCATCTATTTACTTCTTTTCTACAGAAAAAAGTATATTAAGCCTTTATTCAGAATCTTTGAACATTTGCCCTGTCAGTATTCCAACAACAACTAGAGCCTACTCTCATTGTCTGAAACTTTCCTTCTCCAGATGCTCAATCTGTCTGTGACAACATAGCGGTTTAATCAATCACTGCCAAAAAAGTCTATTGGGCCAGAGGAATAATTGGCATAATATGCAGTGACATCCATTCACTGTTTTCTTTAAAGCATAAATGTGTTGATTATATTTCATTGGCTAACTAACTCTGAATGGAAGCTTTTAATGTCTGGTTGCCACCAAATATTTCACTATTGGGGTAGTAAATATCCATTTATGTAGAAAATTGGCCCCGTAGGTATAGTTAAATTGCACAATGTCTTTAGGTAGAAACAAGAGTGTTGCCAACTTTGGACACTGACTGGGTAATAATTCGATCTAGGATAGATAGACCTATGGGTTGCTTGAGGGCTCCAGTTAAATGTTTTTCTCTTTTTCATCCAAATTCTGCTTCTTCTAAGGTGGTCCTGTACCTTCTGTTATGATTTGAGATTTCTTCAAATCATGAAGTAACAGATACAGCCTTTCTTCTTGTCTTTATCTAGTTACAATTATCAATGAAACACTGTAGATTTCTGTCTTACAGTAAATCAGAGCAGTGCATTATTATTCTTTGTTATTTCACTCAATGGACAATTTACACACTATCTCCCTGGCCCTATTAAGCAATACACTCCAAAGTAGATTTTTTCTTCTTCTGTTGGTGATGGCCAATATTCAGCCACCATTTGTCTGAACTTACCTCTCAGTTCTGATTTTCTATCTCAGTCTGCTTATTCTGTAAAATTGGAAAATTTGTTTACCGTTCTCAGCTGAGTTTCTGGAGTTTTGATTTGTATTGATATTACATTGAATTTTACCTCATAGTTCGTTTTATATAGATAGAAAAAATGCAACATGGTGTGCGCACACCATATGCAGCCTATATATGCATAGTAAATACCAGCAAGATTTAAGGAAACTTGAAAAGTGGAAAATCATATATTTGAGGCATACTTCTCTCTCCTAGATCCATCACATATGATATTTATAGACATTAGCCTCATACTGCTGTGTTCCTATGGTATCATTTTCCTAGACCAATTGAATGAATTTTTACGTGGCTTTGCTGCAGCATGGCACTGAAGGTTTGGGGACATGGAGAACGGGTCAGTTTTCTTTTTGCAGAAAGTCTTGTCTCATCCTACACAGGGTGTGTGTGTCAAACTCACATTGTCACATGATGTATCATGACTCCCCCCCCCTCATTAAACCAGGCATGGCTGTGGCCAGTGCATGACACATCTGGCCTGTGAGTTTGACAGTCCTGTCCCACACCATCCGGCTACCTGGCTCTAGTAGACTTTACAAACAACCTAATTAGCAAACAGAATTTAAGCATTTTAGGCAATTTCACAGCAAACTTAATTTCACCTGCTTATATAAATGCCCTGCAGTAAATCACTCTGACACTGAGCTTCTGACTTCAAGTGAGCTATTATTCTTTTTCATCCTTTTTTCGTCCCATATATATAAAAAATCTACATTACATCCTATAACCATTATTGCTGCAATTGTGGATAGCTTTTTAGTTGCAAAATCAAGTAGCATGGCCATCATCATAGCCTTCAGCATAAATTTATTTGCCAGAAGAATGTATTTCACGTTATGCCAACACCTCAGGGTTGTTTTATTTTTTGTTTTCACCAAATGGCTAGACAAATGCACCTAACATGGATTGTAGGTGAATCGTGAGTGAGTTGCAGTGTTTCTTCTTTCTATGCGAAGGAGAGATAAAGGAGTATTTGTACTGTACAGTAAGGAAGCACTGCGGCTTAGACAGATGGGCTCTGGCTGAATGTCACCTTTTTACATTCTTTAGTGCCTGATTGAAAAGAGCATTGCTTGACTAACAATGTTTCTTGTCTGTTCTCAGCATTCCAAGATTTATAAGAAAGACAGTGGTATGCCTGGTTTCCGAATGCTTTGAGAAGACTTTTTTAAAATTAAAAAAAACAAACAGTTTCATGTAAAACATCCCACCCACCCCATTGGCACTGTAACAACCACAGAGTTATCTTTTCCATCTCTGCCCTGCAAGATGGCCTTTATAGATTTTTCAGAACACCTACAGGTTTTTTTAGACTTCAACTCCTATTAGCTGCAAACAGCATGGCCGATGGCAAGAAACTGGGTTGTTTGTAAAGCATGTGGAGGTTATCAGGTTATCTAAGTTGTGCTCTATTCTAAAATACTAATGTTACTCCAACTAAGACGGTTGGAAATTATAGCAGTTGGAATGCCTGATTAATATTACTAGTAATTATTTAAATAAACATTCAATTGATTGCTTGAATAAATTGCTATCATTAGTGTTATTTTTATTCTTGGGAGTTTTGTCAGATTCAACTGCTTCGCTAATATCAGCCATCAGGCCTCCTGTTACTTTCCAGATATATTAGATTATAATACCTATAATCACCAATTAGAATAACTACATAAAACTTTACAACTTGATTCTGCAGACTAGGTTTGATGGCACTTTAGTACAAAGTAACTTAAATGCATTGGGCTAGGAAACCTGCTTTACAGAGATACAGTACAGTATTTGGGAATAACGAAATATCCTCAGGCATCATCTATAATTTAACTGTTGTTTTCCCTTCAGTGTAATGGATTAATATCCTATCCTTCTTGCCCTCTAGTCTCAATAAAATATTTTCTGTTCACCTTGAGATTGGGCTCTGCTGACAACTTATATTTCTTAGAAAGCATCTTTTCTCAATTTCAGAACTATTTTGGATATTTAATCAAAATTCCTCACATTTCCACCCTCCAAATAATCCTCTTTGACAACAGAAGTATATCTATGTTGCCTAATTAAACCAGAATGAAATTTATTTTGCTGGTATAATTTTATGGTGAAATTGGTTATTGCAGGAATAATTCTGAAGTGTATTTATTAGATTTTTATCATTCCAACATTAAATGGGTCAAACACACAAATAAGGTATTCCACATCAAACAATAATTTCAGAATGATGGAGCTGTTTCCAGCACACCACTTTTCAATGGAGTTGTACATTCCTATATCCATCCCACAGTGGTGATCCCCATGGTTTCCTGTAGGAGTCCATATATAGTATTAAAATAATATTGTGGATATGGATTATTGAGCGGCTGGTGGCCTAGTGGTCAAGAAACTTACCTCCCACTCAGAAGGTTGAGAGTTCAATCCTAGGTAATGGTAGATATTTATCTAGTAGGGTGCAAAGAAAAAATATTTTGCTGTGAACTCTGCATGGTGTAAGGAAGGGCATCCAACCTGTAAACACTTAGCTCCATCCTGTTGCCCCAACTGTACCCCATTTTAAGGGATTATTATAATTAAGGGCCATAACAAGGGAGTTTTATTGTAGATATAGATGGTTCACATGGATATTTAGCACTAATAAATTACTGGTTGTTTATAACTTAGTGTTTAGTGTAGAGTTACCCTGTGGTAAATGGCGATCAATAAATTTAATAAATAAGGATTTGAAATAAACATGTAAATTATACCCATAAGGAAAGGTGAACACCAACCATGACTTTTCAGTGCTGACCGGCCATATGAATAATTTGTAAATGAGAATGACTTAAAGCACCTTATATGGATTACACAACCCAGTATCATATCTGATTCCTTTAAGCTGTCATTTGTATTTGACCTAACAAACTTCCCTTTCTAGTCTTGGCCACAGTTTGTTAACTCCTGTGTTTCACTGCAACAAAGCAGTATTTTATTTCCCAGACTGTCCAGGAGAATATGGGAAGATATATTTTTTGGTATTGATGTACACTTGTGGCCATTTTTTATTTATTGAGGTAGTTTGTAGCTCAGCAGAGCCTAATTGGGAGGGAAAACATAACATACTATTCATCCTCATCACTCTGCACTCTCATTGAGCTGATGGAAAAGAGATGAATTTCAAACAGTTCCAGCTGCTCCTTGCATTGCTGTCAAATGTAGCTCAATAAATCTTTTCTTTTTCTTTTTTTTTTTTTTGTATGGAGTAAGATTTAGTTCAACTGCCACCTATGAAATCCCAGACAGGGTAGTCCTTAAAAGCATAAACTCCAGCAAAGGTGAAAATGAAAACAGTGAAGAGAAATTAAATGCAAAAGTTGATAGAGAATAGGGAGAATGAATGGGTGGAGATTAAAAAACCCCAGGACACCTGTAGCATGTCTGACTTCAGGAACAGCTGTTTCTGCCTAATTTACCTGCACCACATTAGTCATGCTCCTTAAAACAATGTTGGTGGGTGAGAGATTGATAAGTGCCTTGAGTTCCATCCGTAGCTTTGCTCTTCCTCGTGATATGAAGAAATAATCCACCAATTTACAACTATAGTCGGTAGAAATGAGTTGTAAATTGAATTTTTCTGGTGAATAAAATATATTAACTTTGGTTGCTGTTAAGCAATTGCTTATGTGTGCTGTGTCTGGTTATGTATATAAGTTGACGTATAAGGGAAAATACCTATGTTTCCCACCTAAAATCCTACAAGAGGGGGAGGAGTTTGATTCTACTATAAATACCCATCTTTTCCTCCATCTTGCATCTTCTTTTCCTCAGGTGTTGACCAGGGAAGACATGCAGGTGTGCATGTCTGCATCTTATAAAGTAAGACAAGGTAGTCTGTGTTAATTCTTAATATGCTTTATTGTTCTTTGTAAATAAATAGTTTACATTTTGTAAGATAAAGCATCAAGAGTTTAATCATTGGTTATAAGCATCTCCAACGACCTCATTGACTCAAGTGAGGGAATTTTACCTCACAGTTTGTTTATTTATTTATTTATTATTCAAATTTTTATACCGCCCTTCTCTCGAATGACTCAGGGCAGTGTACAGCCATATTAAAACATAAATACAAAAGTTCAAAACAATTAAAATAATATAAAATAAATTTGGCCCATAGTTATTAAAAAGACAAGACACCCCAATTAAAACCAATTTTTAAGCCAGTCCGGCTTGATGGAATAGATGGGTTTTGAGTGCACGACGGAAGGCACGTAGGTCAGGGATAATTCATAACTCTGGGGGCAATTTGTTCCAGAGGGCAGGTGCCCCCCAGAGAAGGCTCTCCCCCTGGGTGTCGCCAGTCAACATTGTTTAACCGACGGCACCCCGAGGAGGCCCTCTCTGTGGGAGCATACTGGCTGGTGGGAGGCTCTTGGTAGCAGAAGGCAGTCTTATAAGTTGCTATATTCCTTTGTAACATTTCTAAAAGTCTGCATCTCTGATGGGGCTTCTGATGTTTAAGTTATGCCTTCAATTCCAACGTGCTTGTAGCTACCTGCATCTTTCTTGCTGTCCGCCAGACAGCATATCCTGCATATTTTAACATTATTTTTTAAAATAAAAGTAATAGCTACAATTTTATGAAATATTCATAATTTCCTTGCCTTTTTTAGTTTAATGTGTAATTTTTAATAAAAGATTTACATAAGATTTAAAAACTACAGAAACATAAAAGGGAGTGTAGAAAAAGGATGTCTAAAATAAAAGAAAAAAGCTATCAAAAGAAGCAACTTCTGATCTTTGCAGCAGATACAAACAGTAATTATCATTTCTGCTGTCTAAAATTATATATCATGGTTCCCTTCTTCCCATAAACAAACCTTTTAAATTAATAAATTCTAAAATAAATTCCTTTTTATCCATTCTCAGCAAAAAGTCCCTAAAGGGTTTCCAACAAAACAAGTTATTTCCTCCTTAAACAATATTTTCGTAAGCTCTGCCATGTTCATAACAATTCCTCACCCCAGTTTTTGGAAAATAAAAATTGGAATTGTGCTCACCCTATCTAGGAAAAAAATAAGCATCTTGGGGGACTAAAAGGGAGCAGTGGGGAGCATGCGCCTCTCTTGATTAATGGCACTCATTTTGTAGGAGTGCCCACGAAACAGCCCTAATATTCGAAGATGATCTATTGGCCTTTGAGAATACATAAATGTATGCAGAAGCAAAACGTACCAACAGAACCTCAGATCAGATTACTTAATTCATTATTAAAGCTTTTAGGCAAAATATTTGGTATATGAGGGAAAGAAAGTGTGTCAACAGAATGGTTTTCGCCCTTTTGGCACTAGCATCTAAAACTACCCTGTGAAATAAATGGGCATTAAATTCAGAGCAGATATAATAAATTATTTCTTCCCAGAACTTGTAGATCTCTATACCCTTGAGTATTTAAGACTTGTTATCCTGTGTGGGAAAAGCTTAAGAAAAATAAATGAGAGGCCAAACCTGCTGTAACTCAGAGCATTGAAATAGGGTCTATGCACATGCTTTGCTTTGGTGTGGTAGATTTAGCCTTTAGCCTTCAAGGAAAGGATACAACTTATAGGAAACTAGCTGAGGAACCAGCATTTAGGATGAGATAAGACGCATAACCCAGTGAGACTGGGGATTTTGTGGTGGGTGCTTGAATTAGAAGAGAGATGTCTCTCTATTTGAAGCTATTCTAAACTATGTTACAGGGTATATTGTTGGGGCATAGGCTAGTGAAAAACTTGAGTGATTTAATACAATTCTGAATTTTAGAACACCTGGCCTTTTCCATCATAAATTAAATTGGTGAACTGGAGGAAGGTACTGTAGATGTCATATACCAGGGGTGTTAAACTGGTGGGCTGTGGGTCGGATGTGTTATGTGCAAGCCATAGCTACCTGGCTCCGCAAAGGCAAAAAATGCCTTTTTGCCTTACGTCACGATACGTCACATGACGTGATCGAGTTTGACACCCGTGTCGTATACTCTATTGAGACACCAGCTGAGCTCATACTAATAAATGCTGACCCTGACCCTGGAATATTAATTAAAAAAATCAGCTCTGCTGGTCCAACAATATCTTAAATGTGATGACTTGTTTCATCTAACAAAGAAAGACAGTGACTGAGTTCCCACAAAAGGATGAACCACAAAATACTCAAGTCTACTTAGCCTCATCCACAGTTGCACCAACCGTAACCCAATGTTAAATGTTTGAGGGTACACATAGAATTGTAACCTAACTCTCTATATCAAACACTTATAGGGATGCTTCCAAAATAAAAGTTGGGGTAGAAAATACGAAGAAATTGCATCAAAAAAGCAGACATTTCCTAATCTGGTGACTCCCGAGTAACAATATTGGGAAGTACAGTGCACTATCGGAAAGGTCTCATTGTGTATGCATTTAGCTATAACAATTAAACTCTGTCTCTAAATTCAGCGGCACAGAATTGTTCTCATGTCTTGCTTTGATTTAGTCAATCTAACCCGAATGGGAAGTGGGAGATTGTGAAACAGAAAGGCTTTTGATTTATTTAGCAGTTCCTCTAACGGTCTTACAGCTTTTACAGATAAATTAAGGGTGTCCTGATTCTTTGTGGCATGGTTAATGAAGGTAGTAATATGAGGAAAAGGAGGCAGTGGGATGATTTGTATACTTCCAACTTCAGTTTATGGGATCACGTTGGTGGAAGTCTCCCTGCATTAAAATTGCGAACAGGAAACTAGAGCAAGAGGAAACAGGTAAGTTTGGACTTTTAATATAAAGTTTTAATTATTTTACTGTTTGCAAAGGGTGCTTTTTAAAGTGGAGAAAAATTAAAAATATGTTCCTATTTGCATAATTATGGGACCACAGGGTACTGAATTACTGGTCGAGACCTGAATCTAGATAATAGCAATGCAACATAACACTATCCAATAAAGTTTCTCCTTACCCAAATGCTCAGGTCTAAACTTTATAGCACTTTTTGTGAACAAGGATTGTAATGCTATAATCTTACACAAATTTCAAGTGGATACTTGCCAAAAGAAGTTCAGTACTATTATGTTTGGCTTTCGAAGAACAAACTTCTTCAAAATGAGGGCACTGAAGAAAGTAAATCTAAAAGAGAGAGTCAAGTCATTCAATTTTCTCCAAGCTCCTTGGAGATT